>WELB01000251.1:76470-125175 GCA_009602725.1 Spirogloea muscicola
CGCCGCGGCGCTGGCGGCGGCGGAGGGAGGGGCCTGCTGGCCGGCCGCCGGCGGCGGCGGCTGCCCGCGTGAGTGCCCCCAGTACGTCAGGCCCTGAGTGGTCCGCGACGGGAAGGACGATGGCCGCCTCCTTGGAGGAGGTGGCTCCTGCCGTCATCGGTGGCCATCGCTACGTCGCCACTACGGCTAGGCGTTGAGGCGCCGGCTCACGGGTCGAGTCAGCCGCGATCGAGATGTCGTGTGTCAGCCTGTTTGCAGCGAGCTCAGTCTCATGCTGCGCACCAGAAAGCTGGTCGAGCGTTAGCTGGTGGCACAAGAGCTTGTCAATTGCCGTCCGGTATTCGGGCATCAGTTGGCGATCTCTTATGTGCTGACTCGTGGTTACTGAGCGGGTCAGGTTAGTAGCAGGTGATGTACATATGTCAATGTGCTTGCCTCTGTACTCGCCACTCAGGCCCTCTATTGCTCATTACACACTCCATCTTTGATATGGCTGATTGGCTCAAGAATGAAATCACTGAATCTCATGAATCTCTCCTCCCTTCACATTCTTTTGCCTCCAGATTTACGAGGGGCACGACGCAGTTCCGTTCGCAAATCGAGGCTGGCGGCGAGTTCCCACCCGAGGCTGGGCGCTACCACCTCGTCGTTGCCCGCAGCTGCCCCTGGGCGCACCGCGCGCTGTTGCTGCGCAGCCTCAAGGGCTTGCAGGACGTCGTCTCGGTGGGCCTCGTGCACCCGAACCGCGACGACTCCGTCGGCTGGCACTTCCCTGCCGAGCCCGAGGCGGACCCCACGCTGCTGGACGTCGCACCGGACGCCGTCCTCGGCGCGCAGCTCCTGAGCGAGTACTACCTCGCGTCCGATGCCCAGTACACCGGCAGCATCACCGTGCCAGTCCTATGGGTGCGGCTCTCCCCCTTCGCCCCTTCGCTCTCAAGCTCCTGGAGTTAGAAGCCTAGTGCTCCAGCGCTCTCTCTCATATTAGACAGATATCAAACTGGCAGCAAGTCGACCAGCTCGAAGAGTCGTGCAGATGCAACAGCTATGCAATGACGTGATGGCGTCTTGCCTTTTGCAGTAGGAGCTCTGCATATTGTTACATGCCTTTTGCTTGCGTCCGGCAGGACAGAATCTCCCAGAGGATTGTCAGTAATGAGAGCGCCGAGATCATTGTGGTTTTCAACTCCGCATTTGGGCCCCTCGCCTCGGGCCCAGACTACTATCCCGCCGAGCTCCGGGCGGAGATTGATGAGGTCAATGACTTTGTTTACCACGCCGTGAACAACGGCGTCTACAAGTGCGGCTTTGCCAAGTCCCAGGAAGCATATAACGAGGCCATCGGGGCACTCTTTGCGGCGCTGGACCAGCTGGAGGAGCGGCTCGGGAGGTGCCGCTACCTTGTGGATACCTCCGGATATACTGGAGTTTCCCCCATCCCGACTCTCGCAGACTGGCGCCTCTTTGTGACGCTCATTCGCTTCGACGCCGTGTACTATGAGCACTTCAAGTGCAACGTCCGCCACATCCGCGACTACCCCAAGCTTCACGTGAGATGCAAGGAGGCCACACTCGAACTTGGTGGATCGAAGTGTCCTAGTCGTTGACTGGCCTGACTTCAACGGGTTTTCTTATGTGCAAAACCAACCGTTTCTCCGCACTGCTGCAACCGTCGAAGTCCCTGGTGGGTTTGTCATAGCCTGTCAGGATCCTCACTCGGTTGCACGAATGTCAGGGGTACATGTTGGACCTCTACTCGGATCCCAGGGTGGCTGCTACAGTTTCCATACCCCAAATCAAGTTGGGCTACTATTTGTCGCACAACTCCATAAACCCCAAGGGCATCGTGCCAAAGGGCGGCGATCCCTTCATCCCAGCCGTGCCCTTTGCACGCCGTGTTCTTGGTGTGTCCAAGGACGGAAAAGGAGGAGGGCAGGAGCTGCAGGGGGAAAAGGATGTAGGTAAAGGGGTGCCGTCACTCCTGGCTGGTGCGTTCGTGAGGCCAGACAGCAAGCACAGGAACTGGATCACGGCGGATGGTTCGTCCGGCTTGAAGGCTGAAGCCGGCCGGTACCACTTGTATGTGGCAAATAACTGCCCTTGGTGCCACAGGTACGAACACTTCTCAGTTAACTCCCTTCTACCGATCCAATGGCAAGCCCCAAGCCTCTCCATGGGATGTCTTGGTGACTTTACTTGTTCCAGATTCCATTATCCTTTTGGCATCCCTACTAAGGCAGGTCGTGGCCTTGGCCACTGGCTACTCGTCAATCACAGACTGCCTCTGTATTGTTGAGGATCACAGGACCATCTTGACGAGAGCACTCCTGGGCCTGCAAGATGTGATCAGCATGGACGTGTGCTGGTTCAAGAGGGACCCAGAGAGAGGGTGGCAATTTAACCCCGATGAGCCCGGTTGCACACCAGAGACGGTGAATGGCGGGAAGAAGTTTGTGAGGGAGATCTATGAGCTGGTTGAATCTGCCGAGAAATCGGTAGGCATGTGATGGGAACCTGTGTGCAATTCTCACTTCGCTCTTGCCAGTGTCTGCTACTCTTGCTCAATAACACGAGCTGCTCAAGATTTGGTAATCAGTGGAGACTTGACAACACGAGAACACTGTTATACTACTTCTGACATGTCAGCACAAGTGTCGCACAGGTACTGCGTTTTCTCTAAGTAAGGCTGTATTGTTGACTCAGGTCCCTGTCCTGTGGGACAAGAAAACCTAATCCATTGTGTCCAACGAATCGGCCGACATTATCAGGATGCTGGCTCAGCAGTTCAAAGCCTTCCACGCTGCTGGAAGCCCTGACCTATGTCCAGAGGCCCTTCTGCCCGAAATAGATAATGTCAATGCCTGGATATATGACTCAATCAGCAACGGAGCCTACAAGGCCGGGTTTGCTTCACAGCAAGCAGCCTATGAGCTCGCTTTTGACCACTTCTATGAGGCACTCGACAGGGTGGAGCTCATGCTAAGTCAAAACAAGTGCACAGCAAGCCTCGGCCCCATCACTTTTGATGATGAGAATCTTGCTGCGCTCTGCTTGCCTGTTGTACTCAATTTCATTTTGGTTACTTGTGCACTAAATTTTACTAGTACTGGTGGGTAGAAGAGCGTGTGAAGACACTTGCATTTTTCTAGCATAGCTTCCTCCTCCACTTGTGCGTACATCAGATGACCTTTTTTCTCCTCCAAATAGGTATCTTCTGGGCGATGCTGTTACTGAGGCAGATGTAAGGCTGTTCCCAACCATCTTCCGACTCGATCATGTCTACTATATTCGCTTCATGCTGAACAAGGTAAGGGGCCATATCGCCGGGCAGGTCCTGACTTGAGCCTCACGTCGTCCTTACCTGCTTCTAGCTCTTTTTTCAAATTCATTCACTGTGCCTGAAGACTTGCAGGTGCTGAATATATCTCTGTGAGCCTTATGGGGTCTGCCTTTCTCAGCTATTCACTGCTCTGCTCACGACTTAGGGGTGCATTTGTAGAGAGTTTGAGTGAGATATTACCATGAGACAATTGCAGACAACTGAAGCTCTGTTGCTATCAATTGTATCTGCTTCTAAGCACACCCCAGGCCACTGGGCTTAGTTGGCTACACAACTCAGTTTGTCCAGTCTTGCTTTCCAGGCCATGGTTGTTGAGGAGTACCCAAACCTGCAACGGTGGCTGATGGACTTCTATGACCTGCCGGGTGTCAAGGAAGCTTGCAACATCAGGCATTGCAAGGCTGGCTATTTTGGGCGCTCCGGCAACAACATTGTGCCCAAGGGGCCACAACTCAGCTACAGCTTCATGCAGTAGACCGCTGACATGAATATTGGCCACATGTGCTTGGGGGTTGCTCCCTGCACACGGGTACGTCAGAGGAGCCTATCCAGCTGAGCAGTGGTCTGCCACGACTCGGGCCGGCTGTAGAGAAAGTGCAATTTAAGGTTAGCCGGTTGTGTTGTGGCAATCGTGTAAACTGTAGCCTCTAGCGAGGGGAAACAGAGGTGAGGAGGACCTGAGTAAGTTAAGACGTGCAGGTGGCTCTGCATTGCCAGAATATTTCAAGCCTGGACACATCAAGTGGCCTTTGAAGGCCAACTACACAACCTGTCATGTGAGTGAAACGAGTAGACGCCAGTCAGATGGGGGCCTCTGTTCACACCTGGTAGCAAGCGCGAGTGGCTTCTTCATGGAGATGAGATGGGAGATAAGAGCAGTTTACTGGGTATAGGCAGGTCACTGCAAAGAAAGGCAGCTCATATTTCTGTTGTAGTGAAAGCAAATTCAAAAAGCAAAAGCAGCAAACTCTGAGTTCTTGTAGGAGCAACTGATAGGTCAGCCACGAGCAGAAGTGTCATAGTCAATATTGCTTGCACAATCAAGCTCTGAGCTTAAGCTGCTGGTCTTATCAGCGCGCCCTTTGCGTGGAATGGATGCTCATTGCTGGGGACATCAATTGTGTAACCCCAGTGGAGAGGCTGAGCGAGGCCTGGCAAGGCAAGATGGGTGGAAGAGTGGAGAAGTAGTGGGTCGGGTGTGCGACAAGGGTATCTTTCATGTATCTCAACAATCAGAGGCCCAAGTGGCCAAGTACAATGGCAAGCACATCTGATGACGTGTATTACCCACTGCAAACTGACCCGCTCAGTAAGCACAGGTCAACACGTACAGGTCGCTAAATCGATGCCTGAATACCAGATGACAAATCTCAAGCCCTTCTGCCCTTGCTGCATATCTGTCGTTCTTGCAACGACGAAATTCGGCATGTTTGCAGCGTGCTCAGGCTAATGCTTTGCACCAGAAAGCTGGGCGAGCCCTAGTCGGTGGCAGAAGGGCTTCGAATCTGCCACCTGGTTTTCAGGCATCGATTAGCGACCTTTATGTATTGACCCGTGGTTACTGAACGGGTCAATCTGCTGTAGGCGATGTAAGACATTTGATGTGCTGGCCTTTGTACTTGGTTATTTTGGCCTTCGTTTGTTTCAAACACACGAAAATTGACTCCTGCCACCAATTAGAGCTCGCCCGGCTTTCTGGTGCAAAGCATGAGCCTGAGCACGCTGCAAACAGGCCGAGACTCGACGGCGCAAGAACGACAAATGCAGCTGGCAAGCCCATCTCGGCCGGAAGCACATCTGCATGGTGTGCGTACCCTAGCTTGGCAATATCCTGAGGGAGAGTATATAGAGAAGGGAAAAGACCGTGTATTAGAAAGAAATGTAGGCCAAATGGCCAGGTACAAAGGCAAGCACATCTAAAGATCTACATAACCTACAGCAGATTGACCCGCTCAATAACCACGGGTGAAAACATAAAGGTCACTACTCGATGCATGAATACTAGTTGCCAGGAACCGAGCCCTTCTGCCACCTACTAGAGCTCGCCCAGCTTTCTGGTGCAAGGCACTAGCCTGAGCACGCAAGGGGAGGCGGGAGAATTTTGGGGGGTGACAGATCTGCTGCTGCTAGGTGGCGCTCGAGAATACCAGCATCATGCCTCCGACCGCTGGGGCGGATGGCCGCATCCACACCCGGCGCGCCGATCTCGTCGCCAGCGCGCTCGGCAGGGGGCCTCGCCTCATCGCCGACGTTGTCACGACTGACTGCTTTGTTTCCAGCAGCGCCAAACGCTCGTCAGAGGAGGCGGGCTACGCAGTCTACCAAGCGGCGGGCGCAAAGGAACGGAAATACTCGGACCACCCGGTGGGAGACGAGTTTGTTCCACTGGCAGTCGACGTGCGCGGAGCCTTCGGCACGAAATGGCTTGACTTGCTTCACCACCTTGCGCGGCGTGCAGCGGCCCGCCGCCTCGGGCAGCAGGGCGAGCAGCCCGGCTTCAACGTCGCCGGGTCCCTTGCTCAAGTCTTCCGACTGCGTTTGGCCATCTCGATGCAGCGGTCCCTTGCCTTCGCGGTTCACTTGCGCGCAGGCCGAGCTTTGGCGGCGGCCTCCGGCTTCCGTCAGGGCGACGTCTTTCCGCCGGCTAGCTACTCAGACTTGCATCTCCTGACTAGAGGTTACTGAGCGTTCCCTGGCTGATGTCTTAGTCCTAGTCCTTCGCACTCCGGCTCCATATAACCTTGTCCACTCCTTTGGGCTGGCCTTTCCCAGCCACCAGTCAATCTGGCCGCGCTTCCTGCTTAGCAGGGGTTACTGAGTGATTTTGTAGCTGCTTTGTTTCTTTGTGTGCTTGTTTTTCTTAGCGCTCCCCCTGGCCCACTTCTCGTACTCTGTTCATTCTTTTATGGGCTGGCTTTCCAGCCCCTATCCTCAATGGGCGAGAGCACTTTCTGCGACAGAGCGCGCGCGTGCGCGCGCGAGAGAGGAGGAAAAGGAAAGAGAGAGATGGCGCGCGGTGCGCATGAAATTGAAGCGAGGCCAATTCAAGCCAATACGTTGTTCAGGCAGAAATTGCAGAAAGTGCAAAGAAAGCAGGCCTTGTCCATTCCTTTGGGCTGGCCTTTCCCAGCCACCAGTCAATCTGGCCGCGCCTCTTCTTATGCAGCGCAAAGCATTTGGCTACTTGAAATGACGCCCTACACTAGGAGGGTCGGAGGTGCCACAGAGCGGGGGAGCCGTGCTGACGGGGGCCATGTCGACTCGATCCTGTACCGCTTGTGGAGCTGCTAGAGGAGGGTAAGGAAGCAGCAATGGCAGGAGGGGAAAAAAGCATGCGGCTGCTGATATTAGGAGGGGAGAGAGAGAAGAAAGTGCTCGCCCATTGAGGATAGGGGCTGGAAAAGCCAGCCCAAAAAAGGATGAACAAGAGCGCGAGAGAGAGAGAGAGAGAGAGAGAGAGAGAGAGAGAGAGAGAGAGAGNGAGAGAGAGAGAGAGAGAGAGAGAGAGAGAGAGAGAGAGAGAGAGAGAGAGAGAGAGAGAGAGAGAGAGAGAGAGAGAGAGAGAGAGAGAGAGAGAGAGAGAGAGAGAGAGAGAGAGAGACACAGCTGAAGAGCGAAGGAGCGAGAGAGTGCCAAAGTGAAGGTAGAGTGATAAAGCGGCCTTCCTTCTCACAGTTGTTGTCGTCAAACAGCAGCTTGAAGGGCAGAGGTACTGCGAGCTTCTCTACAGAGGCTATTGCGTGATAATGCAGCTTTCGAGTAAGTTGCAGATGACTATGGAGCAGGAAGGCTGGATCGAGGCAAGCAGCAACAGCCGCGATCAAGGAAAGCTCACTTAGTCGCGAGGCAGTCAGCTGAGTAAAGATGGCATTCCGACTAATTCCGACCTTTCTGGGCTGGCTTTGCACAGCCCTCGCCCCCTTGGAAAGAGCCACTTTGGTCAGTCACAGAAATCGAGCTCTTCTAAAAAACAAAAAAGAAAGTTTCTTCCAGAGGGCAGTGCAGTTCCTAAACCCGGAGACTACTTTCTCCGACCTGCGGCTGATCAACAGGGATCACTGAGTGTCTTGTAGCTACTTGATTCCCCGTCTGCTTTAGCGCTTTCCCTGGCCCCTTCGAACTTCATTCTTTTTTCTGAGCTGGCCTCTCACAGCCACCGCCCTCTCCTGGAAGCGTCTCTTTCCTTTCTTCCAGAAGGGGGCGGGGGCTGTGAAAGAATTTGCTCGCCCGCAGAGGGTAGGGGCTGGGAAAGAGAGAAATTGCTCGCCCATAGAGAAGAGGGGCTGGGAGAGGCCAGCCCAGCTCTCCCAAACAGGGCGAGGGCTGTGACCTTCGTTCACTCTTCTTTCTGGGCTGGCCTCTCCCAGCCACCGACCTCTCCTGTCTGACCCTGTCTGACCCTCCTTTCTGACTAGAGGTTACTGAGCGTCCCCTTTGCTGACGTCTTAGTCCATAGCACCCCGGCTCCTTCAGACCTTATCCATTGCTTTGGGCTGGCCTCTCCCAGCCACCAGTTAATGTGGCCGCGCTTGCTTTGTCCTGGAAGCGTCTTTCTTCTTGTGAACTGCCAGCCCAGAAGGTGACAATAGCGCGTTTAACTACTACCTCTCACCGGAGATGGAGTGTGTATCAAGTGATGGAGGGGCCTGTGTGGCCAAGTACAAAGAGCAAAACGCTTCCAGGAGAGGGCGGTGGCTGGGAGAGGCCAGCCCAGATAAAGAAGAAAACAAAGTTCGAAGGGGCCAGGGAAAACGTTAAAACCCACACGGAATCAAATAGCTACACACTCAGTAACCCCTACTAAGCAGCCGCAGGTGAGAGAAATTAGTCTCCTGTTAGCGGGTCCCCTGGCCTTGTAGTGTAGTCCTTTTTCGGCTCTTCTTTCTTTGGCTTTGGACATTGTCCCATTTTTTTGGGTTGGCTTTGCCAGCCCATCTTCTATGGGCGAGCTCTTCTTCCTGGCTAGGGCCAGAGGCTGCAGGGAGAGCTCGACCAGCACGGAGATGCAGCGCGCGAGCCATGGACCGCTGCAGCGAGACGGCCAAGCGCATGCGATACACCTGCGCCAGCGAGCCCGCTGCATGGAAGTCCACCGGCTCCGCAATTCCGCGACGGGCGATAGCGTGTCGTGTGAGTTTGTGGAGCAGCTCGAGCCACCGAGCGCCCAACGCACCGTGGTGTCGATGGCGAGCGGGACGAACTCGTCGTCCCGCGGGTCGTCAGCGCATTCGAGCTCCTTGGCCCGGGCCGCGCTGGCCGCCGCATGCCCAGCCGAGGTTGCAGATCGCTTTGGGGTTAGTGTTTGTCGAAGGCGTCGGTAGTCACCCACGTCCAGGATGAGAAGCGGCCCACCGGCCAGGCCAGGAGCAGACCTCGCCCCCTCCTGACGATCGTAGGACAGAGGCGCACGCATCAGCCCCGAAATGGACGGGAGTGCAAGGGACAAGGTTGCGGGGCGTCAGAAGTAGGGCCGGCGCCGGCGTCAGTGTCAGCGGGCCCTTTTGCCCGCACCCGCCTCCAGCGGGGCCCACGTCCGGCCACGTGCGCGTCAAATGTACCACCACCCCCCCCTTCCCCGCGTGAGGGGCGATTGTCCGGGCCCCGGGCCGCCGGCTGCGGCAGGTGACTCGGCGCCGGGCAGCTCCGGAGGGCGTCGCGACGCGCTGCCCGCCGCGGACCTGCGACGAGCGCACGGCGGCGGGATGCGCCGTCGCGCTTGACGTCCGGGAGGTGGGGGAGTGGGACCCGGGGGGAGGCTCTCGGGTCTCCATCGGGATGTTTTCCCGAGCTGCCCGCCGCCCCCGCCCCGCTGCCCACTGGCCGGGAGGGGTGGGGCTGGGGGGGTGGGGGGAGCCACCGAGGCGGCGCCAAGAGGAGCGCCCGTCCAAAGGGCTTGACGTCCGTCGAGCCCACCGTTTCCCGCCGTCTCCCCCCCCCCCCCGCGGCGGAGCCCGGCGCCGCCTTTGGCCCCATCACTCCCGACGCCCCGCGAGACGTCGGGGCCCCCATGCCGAGTCCGTCTCCGCAGGTCTCCGGCGGCGCCGCGCGCGGCCCCGCCGCCGCCATCGCCATCGCGCCGCCGCCGCCGCGCGCGGCCATGCGGCCCGCCGNTCGCCTCCCTCCTCCCGCCGCCCGCCGCCGTCGACGGTGGCGGTGACGCGAGTTCGTCCGGCGGCAGCAGCGGGCCCGCCTCGCCGGGCTCCGCCGCCAAGGCCGCCGCCAATGCCGCCGCCCATGACGGCGCGTGGCTGGACGACGACCTCGACGTGGGCTACACGAACCTGCTCAAGATCATGCAGTCCCGCTTCCAGCCGCGCGCTGCGGCGGCGGCGGCGGCGGCGGCAGCGGAGCCCGCCGCCGGCGGCTGCCGGCACCACCACAGGCCCACGTCCTCGTCGTCGTCGCTGTCGTCGTCCACCACGACGGGAGCCGACGACGCCCACGACCTGGAGACGTACAGCCGTACAGACTCCATGAGCAGCACGGACTCGGCCCGCTCCTCCGAGGACTGCAGGAGCAGCAGCAGCGCAGGCAGCAGCGGCGCGCCGAGCCGCCGGACGTCGCTGCAGGGCGGCGCCGAGGACGCGGGCAGCCCGCTGCTGGGCAGCCTGATGCGCTATCCCTCCGACGACGCGGCGGACGACGGCGGCGGCGGCTGGAAGGTCCTGGAGGTCGGGGCGCGCGGCAGCGCCCAGTACCGCGCCATCGTCGTGAACCAGGTCCGCAGCCCCGCAGGACCGACGTCCGCAGCATGCGGAGCAGCTTGAGGAGACGCAACAATGGAGCTGAGCTCCGGCGGCCTGTGGCGGCGACGTTCGCCAGTGGCTATCACTCCGACATGGACGGCGCTGACTCCACACTCCCCATACCATGTTGCTTTCCCTGCCTGCAGATGCGGCGCCAGGTCTCGCCCTGGCACTCGGTTCCGCTGTGCACCAGCGGCGGCCTCCTGCACTTCGTGTGCGAGACGCCGCGGGGCGAGGAGGTCGTGTGTGAGCTTGCCATGGACGAGGTCAACAACCCCCTGCGCGTCAGCCGTGACGGCGGCGGCGTCTGCCGCTACCGAGACGGCGCTCCGTGGCACGTCGGCTTCCTGCCTCAGACGTACGGCGATCCGCGGGAACCCAACAAGAGCTTCGGCGGGTTCCAGGTAGAGCCAGCCCTGGGTGGCGCCGATGCCGCCGGACGCTTGCTTGGTGTGATGCAGAGCCACCAACCACCATGAGCGCTGACGGCGCTGCTGGTACTGGTTGGCAGTACACGGGGAGGGCAATGGAGGTCCTCGAATTTGGCAGTAGGATGAGGCGCACTGGGGAGGTATACAAGGTCAAGCCCATTGCAGCATTCGCGGTCATTGAGCGGGAGCAGCTGGTCTGGAAGGTTGTTGCCATTGCTTGCGACGATCCCCTTGAGTCCCTCCTTCACGGCGCCCAGGATTTGGTTAGGTGAGCACCGTGTTACGCACACGCACTTAGCAATTAACTTCTCAAATGTTACTATTACTTCCTAAGTGCATTGATGTACTATGTGTGACTTGCTATGCGACGGGTAGCCTGCGACTTGCTCACTCTCAGACTCCAATCGGTGGGGCAGTGTCAGGCCCGGCCTGGTGGGCGAGATGAGGGAGTGGCTGCGAACGTCCACCCGGGCTGGTGACCGCTTAGAGCGGCCCAACTACTTCGGCCTCAACGAGCGCGTGGGTGGCCGGAGCTTTACCGTGTCCATAGTCAAGCAGGTGAACTTACAACAGGAATTTGTGTCCTTATAATCCACACAGTAGGTGCTGCACTGCGAAGCTTTTGTGACTGTCTGCTGTGGAGCATTGAGCTCTTGCCTTGTGGAAAGCTTTGTGGAAAATTGTCTGTGGACGGCCTTCTCAGGACCTCTGGTGCAATTTGGGTGCTTGGCAGGCACATGTCATGTGGCAGAACCTCAAGCTGCATGGTGTACCACTAGTTCGCGCCTCTAGCTATGCAGACTTTCAGCAGAGGAGCGCGGCTGTGAAACCGGGGCAGCTGCTGCGCTGCAGCCACTCTCTGCCGGCCCCCAAGCCCAGTCGTGCTCGATGCCAACTGATGACACAAGGTGATTGCGTCCGCTCTGCCATCTACTTTCTGCATGTGGCAGTATCCAATGCAGCCTACACCCCTCCTCTTACTGTGGCGTTCTTATGGTGGTGTATGCAGAGTCCATACCGTGACATATAGAGAGTAGGCACTCAGGCTTCCTTGTTGTTCCATGTGCTTCGCAGCCGCCACTGACAAGGACGCCTCACTACTACTGTACCCCTCGTAACACTTCCGCCTCAACGTCTGAGCTCACTAATATTTCAGCTAGCTCCTCAAGCCTGCCGGAGGTGCAATAAGTGGAGGCACAAGACATCAAGGCTGTCGAATTCGTACTGGCCCTGAACGTCTCGCCAATAAACCTCTCGTTGAAACACGGGGATGAGCCTGTCATAAGCTGGTATTGAAGCTGCAATTGTAGCTCCAGCCGCAGGATTTGAATTCAGTAGATCTGCTTAAGCCCATCACCCCTTCCCTTGTACATTTGGCTACTTCATCATCGACAAGGCAGTGTGCCTTATAATGAAGGACTGGCTCTTGACCAGGCGGCTCACCCATGGTAGGCACAGGTGTGCTCACCTAGCTCCTCCAAGTCTTCCCAGAAGCATGTAATTTTACTTAAATACGACTGGCTGCTTGAGGAACTTCTCCATCTAGCAACTTGTGAACCAAGATGCCATTGGCGGCATGCAGTACCTACTTCACAGAATGCCATAAGCCTGCCTAAGCGCTAAGGCATGATCCTATCTAGAGCTCGCGGTCGGATGTAAGCATGGTGGACAACAATGTCAAATGGTTGTCGTAGTAGCATGAACCAGCGACTGGGCTGGGTCCCCACCTGACTCAGCCTTGTGCGCCATGGGAGCGCTCCCTGTGAGAAGGGTTGCCGCGGCACATAGGGCTTACTATCCGAATGTGAGGCAACCACGTTGCTGCTCCGGTGCGCCTAGCTGTGGCTGCCAATCGCTGAGTGAGGCTGAGCCTGTGCTGTTTGTGTGACTGTGTGGCTAATCACTGAGAGAGGGCGAAGCCTGTGCTATCTGTGTGACGGCGTGGCTGAGTAAAGGCGGAGCCTGTACTGTCTGTGCGACTGTGTGGCTGATTGCTGAGTGAGGGCGTAGCCTCAGCTGTGTGTGTGACTACGTGGCTGTTGTCTGGGTGAGGGCGGGATCTGTGTGCTGCCGTGAGCAGATCTGCGTCTGAATCACCGAGACGAGGGTGGTCTGCTGGTCCTACGAAGAAGGGCAAATGTCCATTTGAGGAGTTTCAGTGGAGGAGACAAGAAGCGGAGGTCGCGATTGACAGGAGCAGCCAGAGCAGGAAGACTGTCACATTGTTGGTCGGAAGGGCCCCACTAGCCTGGAGCATGGTGCATAGAGAAGGCGCCCAATGCGCATTAAATGACTGAAAAAGGTGTGTGAAAGGGAGAGGCCACGCCGAGCCAATACATATTCCAAACGATAATGGCACGAGGAGCGCAGAGAACAGTGCCGCACTAAGCGAAGCCCTCCTCGGCTAGGAAGGGATTATAAATGGGCGAAGCGCATCCGGAGGGGGACTTCAGTACCCTCGCGTGAGCTAATGCAGTCTTGTCAGGCTTAATACAGAATTCTGGCCCTACGGACCTTGTCCTCTCATTCTGGGCTGGCTTTCAAAGCCCCCGCCCCCTTTAGATATTCCTTTGGCTGGCCTCTCACAGCCATTGCCGTACTAGAAGTGAGCTCTTCCTTGGAAGATCTCACTTCCGATGGCTGTGACACGGCCAGCCCAAGACATACGAACAAATGATATCGAAGAAAGTGGCTCTCCGAAAGAATGCTGACTGGATGGATGGTGGCGGCCCGTGACGGGCCGGCCATGGCCCTTGACGGGTGGCCGGAGGGCGAGACGGGGAGGAGCTGTGACGGACCGAAACGGGTGCACCGCTGACGCGACGGCGAGCGTTGTCTTAGAGCGGGCTCGAGTCGTCTGCGCAGGGGCTTGGGGCGGGGGGCCCGCCAAGCTATTGGGTGCTGCGGGACGTACTCGGTGGGTCCGGCCCAGCTCACGGCAACAGCGGCGGCAGATTCCCTAGTGGGCGGCAGTGGGTCCCGTGTTGGCGGGAATGGTGCCGAGTTCCATGGCTCGCGCGCTGCATCTGCGTGCGGGTCGTGCCCTAGCTGCAGCCTATGGCCCTTGCCAGGAGAAGAAAGTGCTCGCCCATTGAGAATAGGGGCTGGAACAACCAGCCCGAAAAAGAATGAACAGGGGACCCCGCTATCGGGAGCCCAGTATCGCCGACCTGCAGCTGCTTAGCAGGCGTTACTGAGTGTTTCGTAGCTGCTTGCTTCCATCTGTGCTAGCTTTACTGGATACTGAGCAGCCATCTGCATCTCCTCCTGCACCATCTTGCACTTTGTAGTGTCGTCCTTTTTCAGCACCTCTTTCTTTGGCTTTGAACATTGTCCATTCTTTTTGGGTTGGCTTTGCCAGCCCCTCTTCTCAATGGGCGAGCACCTTCTTTAGCGCTTTCCCTTGGCCCCTTTGACCTTTGAGATTTTTGTTTCTGGGCTGGCCTCTCACAGCCACCGCCGTCTCCTGGAAGCGTCTTTCTCTAGCTGAGGGGCCTTCGTCCGCTCCAAACAAACAGCTCTTCCAGTATAGAGCAATGGCTGTGAGAGGCCAGCACAAGAAGCGAGAGAAGGACTCATCCAGTAGATTAACAGCTATTCCAATATGAGGCAGTGGCTGTGAAAGAAAGTGGGCTCTCTCAATGGGGGCAAGGGCTGTGAAAGGCCAGCCCAGAACTATTAACCAGGTCCAAAGGGGCGAAAGGCGCCAAAATACACAGCTAAGCAAGGAAATACAGCGAATGGGAGCATAGTAGCTTAGAAACCCCGAGTCAGCAGGCGCAAGTCAGATCACGATGCAGTAGAGGGCGATGGCTGTGATTGGCTAGCCCAGGTAAAAATATGTACGACGGGCAAAGGAAGCCAGAGAAGCCGAAATGCAAAAGTCACGAAAATGTCCTTGAGGACTCCTGCAAGTGGGCGCTCAATTACCTCTACTCAACAAGTGCAGACAGAATAAGACTAAGAAGGAAGGACTGGAGGGCGGAAAAACGCTGCCCTGGCGAAACACGGAGGCAGCAGCCAAGGTGCGACCTGCAAATGGGCAAGGGCTGCGAACAGCCAGAAGAAACATGAACATTCTTCCAGTAGTGAACGATGGCTGTGGTTGGCAAGCCCAGAACAAGAACGACGAAGTTCGAACTGGCACCCCGACGAGACCCTGAAGTAGCGCCAAAGAGCGAGAGACACTTCCAGTAAAGGGCTATGGCTGTGATTGGCCAGCTTCGGAAAAAGGAGTGATAAGGCTCGCGGTGCGCATGGTACGAAAGAAGCCGAAAGGACGCTTCCAGGAGAAGGCGTTGGGAATGTCGTGTCTTTCGGTGGCCGGGAGATGGCCCCCAGAAAAAGATAGTAAAAACATAGTGGCTCGCCCAATGGGGGTAAGGGCTTCTTGTGAGAAGCCAGCCCTTAAAAGAGTTGACAAGGTTCGAAGGAAAAGAAGAAAGTGCTCGCCCATTGAGAATAGGGGCTGGAAAAGCCAGCCCAAAAAAGAATGAACAGAGTACGAGAAGCGGGCCAGGGGAAGCGCTAAGAAAAACAAGGACACAGAGAAACAAAGCAGCTACAAATCACTCAGTAACCTCGAAGAAAAAAAAAGAAGGTGCTCGCCCATTGAGAAGAGGGGCTGGCAAAGCCAACCCAAAAAGAATGGACAATGTTCAAAGCCAAAGAAAGAGGTGCTGAAAAGAGAGAGAAGGCGCGCGGGGCGCATGAATTGAAAGAAAAAGGACTACACTACAAAGTGCAAGATGGTGCAGAGGGAGATGCAGATGGCTGCTCAGTATCCACGTGTGAACAACAGCAGATCAGAGTAACTCGGAGCAGGAGAAGCGGCACTTTGCCGAGACCCGGAAGCAGCAGCCATAGCACGGCCAGCCCGCGCGTGGACCGCATGAGCCAAAGAGCGCTGCAGCGAGACCGCCAGCCTCATCCGAAAGACCTGCGAAAAAGGGCTTCTGAAGCCGAAGGGCCGGAGCGCCGTCTCGGGCCACTGAGAAGCAGCGGAGCCACGCTTGGGAGACGGCGGGCGACGTCCCCGGGGGGCGCCGGACGTCCGGGGGGGGGGGCGCGGCGCGCCCCGCCCGACGCTCCGCCGGCGGCGCCGGAGGCGTGTCGGCGGCAGAGGGCCCACCCGCCCGACAGTTGGACGTCGGGCGGAGGGGTGGCAACCCGGGAGGGCGACGACCACCCCCCTCTCATACTTGTTCCCCGGAGCCCGGAGAGCTGGCCAGCCCCCACTCGCCTCACCATCGCCATCGCCGCCGCCGCCGTGAGCGCCAGTTCCTGCTCGCGCGGCAGCTGCTCCAGAGCGCCCTGCGGCGGCTGCTGGCCGAGGCGGCGCTGGCGCCGGGCCGGGACGAGCAGCTCAGCGACGGCGAGGTGGTGCAGGCCGAGGAGGCCGCCGGGCCTGCGCCGCGGCTGCCATGCCGGCGCTCGCGGACGGTGAGCACATGCGGAAGCCATGCTCGGGTGGGGGTGCTGCCTTTGGCCGGTCGCCAGAATGAACCCCTCTTGAGGGTCCCAGCTATACTGTAGCATGCGGCCTGCAGTTGCTGCTGGATCTCGTAAGATGCTCATGGCGTGGATGTCAGCAATCATGGCGGCCTCCATGGCTCCATATGCGAAGATTTCGTATCGCGAAGCAAGGCCTTACTGCTGCTAACGTGCCCTCATGAGCTGCGTCAGCGCTCCGGCTCGGGAATGCCGGAGGAGAGCCGATTCACGTCCGATGGGGCCGGCCGCAGAGCCCCCCATGGCCACCATCCACGGCGATCAGTGCACACGGCCGCTTGGTGTCGTAGCCGGCGTGGCAGCGCCGCCTCTGTGGATGCGCCGGAGCTGCCCGCCGACTGGGTTTCCTTTGACGACTTCCTGCCCAAGATTGCCCGCCTCAAGGAGGTCGTGCCCGACTGCAAGCAGGCATGGCTGCAATCCTCGCCCCCCTAGCTCTCGCCTCCAGGCGGCAGTCCGCCCTGAAGCCCCACGAGCTGGCCACCACCGTCTGGTCGTCGTAGTGGATGCCGTCATAGGACTCTTGCTGATGACAAGCTGCCCCAAACGTCTGGTTGTTGCAATGCTGTTTCTTCTGTAGGACATGGATGTGGAGGCCGTGTTGGACTGCACAATCAAGCACGTGCTTGAGCTGGAGGCTGCGGCTGCACACTCCTTGCAGGGCCTGGCCTCCGAACACGGTCCCAACTGAGGAAAAGTTTCCCTCCGCGGCTGCACACCAGCAGAAGTTGCTATATCGGCTAAGTTGTGACTGGCCGCCTCTCCCACTTAGCTCAAAGGGAGAGTACAAAAGGCAAAGCCAGCAGCAAGATGGCTTCACCCATGAATGAGGATGCAAGCTTCCACCTTGCATCCTCACTGAGGTTCACAGTCGATCCACTGTAGACGGCATCAGCATCTCCGCACGCATCTGCGCACATTTGCATAGCATTAATAGCAGGAACCGACACTCCACAGGCGCTACAAGGTCTTCCTTCCTGGAGACCTTTTAGCGCCTGGGGTAGTTGGCTCGTCCTTCTTTGAAGTCACAATATGATGGGGAGAGTGACTGTGATTGTTATAAATCATTTCATTGTTGATAAATTGGGCCCAACTTCAGGTCAGCAAAGTACACCTAAAGCTAGCTACATGTGAGATGCAACTAATAGACATATGCGCAGCTTTGTTGCTCCAGACTACTACATTCATCTCAAGTCATCAAGGAGCTGCACGGTGTATGCATCTCATGTGCGACACTCTGCATTCTTCTTTCTTAAAACTGAAGTGTGGGTTACTTGCTTGCAACTGAAGTGTGTACTACTTGCTTGCACATTTATTTTGACGTCTGTCCATGTTGTACGTAATGCCACAGGCAGTAGATGCACTACAGCTTAAGGAAAGAAATGGCAGCAAGTAAGCATATTGCTCGGTAACCACTTCAGCGGTTGCTGCTCTAGAAACCTCAGTTATCCAAGTCTTATCTTTTAATAATTATATAGCAACCAAACAGCATGCGGCTTGTTCTGAACTTCACTCTTGCCTCACACGGTCAAGCATGCCAGGCTTGTAAGGGCACTTTGCCCCATTGACTCAACGGCTCACCGATATGACTTTCTCCCTTCCATATCACATCATAATTTGATGCACGTTAGGCTTGCGGAGGCACGTCGACTCCTCAAGCCTAGAGTAGGCCGACCTGAAGTCCCGCTTCCCTTCACCCTTGTCAAAAATTGTCAGATTGTCACGTTGTCAAGTGCTGTACAGAACTGATGTAGCAGACGATGCATTAGCTACATGACTGGAAGGGCATGAGTCGGTCAGCAACTTTGTGCTTGCCTATATGTAGTCATTCAAAGTAGACAAGCACACCGTTGTGCACAACTGAAGAAATGCAGGTAAACATGCAACTAAACTTACCTTCTTCCATTGCAGACTGTCGCGTTGCAAAATCTTTCACTATCTTGAATATAAGCGGCAAGTATCCTCACACGGATCAGAGAATCATCCATGTACAACGTGAAATACAAGCCCCTCGTGGCTGACAAGGTCGTCTATGATCAAGCATCCGAAGTGAGGGAACGACTGGTGATGCAAAGTTGCGAAATCCACTTTCAGTTTTCGCCACCAATTGTACCACCAAATTTACAGATGCTCTGCTGCAGCACATGGCCAGTAGTGCCCTTAATCAGAGCATCTGGTATCGCTTGGGACGAATGCAATGAAGCTGGATTACGGCAAGCCAAGCCTTGCACAATGAACCCACTCGTTTGCTACACACATCTTGAACACCGTTCAAATGACTGATTTTCTCGTCTTTGGCCTTTGTGCAGCACAAGGCTATCCGCAGGCTCAACTCCTGGCGAGCTTGACATTCTCAATGCGGGCTCGCAATGTGGCGCGGTGGACTGGCAGCAAAGTCAAGGACGTGCACTGTGGACGGACCAGAAACTGCTGCATTATTTTGGGTTTGAGTGCATGACTTATTACAGCTCGATGTCCCATTTCTGGCAATAGCTGGTGGCCCCACGTCATGTTGGCTGCCTTGGACCGTGGTATGCTCCTCGATCCTGGTTGGGTTCTCATCGGTATCGTTGGTCGATTGACATTGATTGACTGGCTTTAGTAGACTAACAGATTCTTGACAGCATAAGAGCCTGGCTGCTTCTGCTGTCGTTTGTGGAGCGTCATGCCACTGAGCTTCTACATGTGGGCAATTGCTAAGTGCAGCGTCGCCGCTTGTGCAGCATGTAGCTGCACAAGTAGGCAAGAGGTCAAGACGGACATGAAGTGCGCATGACAGGTGCTCCTCGACTTCCTCGGTGTTCCATTCAGCTCAGTCAGCAGTGCATATTTCTGGGAGCTGAATCTAATGGAAGCAATTAGGCAGCAAGCGGTCAAGCTCCCTAGCCCGTGGCCTAGCCTATCTCGACAGGAGATGCCCGACTTGCAATGCCCCACTTGCAGCATGTCCTGCAGAAGGATGTCTTGCAGATCTCGTCAAGTCGTGAAGTTCTTTGTGAAAGCATGTTATGATAAAGCTCTCCTCACCTGATGTGAAGGAGCAAGCTACAACAATGTAATGCAGGGGAATGTGGGCGACACTTCAAGGGGGGCCGCCCCACATGGACCCAAGAGGACCCAATTGTAAGCTATGCTGCAGTTATCCTCGGAGGCTGCCAAAATGATCTAGCTGAAGTCGGGAGACAACAAAGAGAGGGGGGAATGAAGTAGCAAGCAGCAGTTGCAGCAGCAGCAATGGTAGATCAATCATCAACTGGACCTAGTCAGGCTGGAGCAAGGTTGAGCGTGATGGGCGAGGAGCCCGAAGGGCATCCTTCTGCTCCGAGCAGGCCCCTAAAGGCCTGCACCACGTGCCGCCCTGCCTTCAATTTACCTTGTACTGATATACAGGAGCTCCATTGAGTAAGAATGAAGTGTGAAGATGTATGCTACAGCAACTTTGTCTTGGTATCACAGTAGCTCATCTGAGATCATGAGCACCAACAGCACAGTCGCAACCCCTCCATGTCGATTGTAGCAATTGTATTGCTCAGTGGTTGCTCGGACACCGACGTAAGTGCGACCGAACTCTCTTGAGGTCTTCTGACAGCCTGACTGGGGAAACGGCGTCTTGGCAATGCCGGGCGTCAGGCTTCATCGGCAGTGCTCTGCTGCAAATACTTGGTGAACGTTTGATGGCGGTGTTGTCACATAGCAGTGATTTCAGAAGACCAGTGCCGCTGGCAGGCACAGCTGCAGAGAGAGGCGCCGCTCAAGCGTGCCGAATGATCTTGGGAAATCAACGATATGCGCGCCAGAAGTCCGCTGAAGTCATAGCGAGCTTCCTGTGGACCTTATCACCATCCGAGGTTGGCCGGATCCAATCTCGGCTGGCAACCACCGGCAGTCACCGCTCATGTGCAGCCCATTGGCTCTGGTATGACTGCTTGGCACTGGCCCGGAGAGCGACGTGGTCGTCAGGGAGCAGACTCGAAATTGTGTGACTTCTGCGGTCACTGGCTGCTGTCGTCCCCACCAAGGTTGCTGTTCTGGTACTCGTCACAGATGTCCATGAGACCATCCAGCGGCCCTCCCTCCACAGTGGCTGGCACAATCTCTGACAAGTAGACCAGGCACAGCCCCCGGCTGCAAAGCTCCTTGGCGTTGGACCATGCACAGGGCACTAATGAAGAGCTTGGCTCATCTGCTGCTGCTGTCATTTCCTGCAAGAATGATGGGCAAGGGCCGTGGGCTTGAGTCCCTCATCTGCGCTTGCATGTGCATGTACAGGCGCAGCAAGTCAGACATGCAGCCATGAGATCTAGACCCCAGCAGTGAGCCTCTGACCAATGAACCCTTCTGCTCCATTCTACAGCGACGTCTATCGTCTCGTCAGACCTAGCTTACTGCACTGCTGGTATGCCGATATTTAAGGGAATATTCTGACGCTTTCCCAAAGCTTTCTGCATTTCCTTACCGCAATCCTTCTCAGCAGATAATTAATGTAAAACATAGCTTCCTGCAGCATGAGTTCTGTGGTCATGGCAATGCCTCCAGGCACCAGACCCTGCAGCGCATGCATGCGGGCGTTGATGCGCTCTCTCCTGGCACGGGCTGCCATCGCCTGTGGCTCGAGACACTGGCCGCGCCGCTGAGAGAGGAGCGAGGCAGAAGGTCCATTGCCTGAAGCGGACACCTGCAATCATACATGAGCAGCAAGTGTTACTGGTTGCTTGCTCTCTTGTCAGCTCAAGTCACCAAATCACGGGCTGGCTGATTGCCCTGGATGTAAGACCAATGAAGTGCTTATTGTTTGAAAACTTTGACCAACCAATATCTGGTTATATCTGACTTCAGAAGGCGTTGTTCCAACCTTGAGAGCCAGGCTTGCCAGGAACTCGTCCTTGAGCTTCTCCTCGGCACTGCGGGCGAGCTCTTTGACGGCCTGCGAAGGTTCCCAAGCGGCCTTCTTGCTCGCTGCCATGGCCTTCTGGTCCTCTGCTGGCCTCTCTCGTTTGGAAGGGGGGCTTGCCACCAGATAAGATTGACCGGAAGAGGCAGAGGGAGTGGCAGACATCGTTGCTGAGGCCTGCCTGACCAGAGGTGGGGTTGCAAACGCGGTCCTTCCCAGCAGCTGCTGCACAGGTGGCGGAGTAGCCTCAACTTGCAGCATGTTGGACTTCGATTGTTGGACTTCCTGATCAAACAAGCATGCGGCACAGCAATCAGAAGAAGGTAACGAAGAGAAGGACTGGATTGATGCAGAAGCACATCACGAGCAAAAGGTGAAGCTGGACAATGACACTCGCTCGAGAGATCTTTCTAAGAAGGTATGGAAGGCTGGCAAAGACAATTAGCAGACGCTGCTGTCTCAAGTCTAGCAACTGCCTTTGCCATATGGAACCTGTATTGCACAAATGTACCGGCTCCAGCCTGCAGCCTGCAGACACGCAGTCATTGTTTCTTCACAGTCACTGTTTAACAGTTCGAGCATGTGATAGCTCCACTGCTTGCAGCTGCCACGCCTCACCTTTGCTGGATCTAAAGTTTGCGGGACAGGCAGCTGCACATCTCTGGCCCAAGAGGCAGAAGTGGTGCTGAAGTTGGTGGATGCGCAGGTCCCACCACCCTCTGCACGGACAGCCATGGTTTGCCGTACTCAAAAGCTTTCATATGCCCAATCAGCTTGGCTCCTAGCAAGCTAATAGCTTGCCGCATCTGATCTCCAAAGCGAGGGTGAATAGTATGACATATACCTGGTGAAGCAAAATAAGACGTCTTCATCCTCCTCTCTACCACACATATAAACATATTTCTCTACACCTTGCTCTCGCCTTTCCCCCATCCTCTACCCATTTTTCCCCACGAGTCTATGCCTCTAACTGTCCCCCTTCTGTTTAGGTAATCTAAGGGTAATCCTCCTCTCTTATCCCACACCTCTCTCAGTCTCACTCTCGCTCTCTCTCGAACTCATTGTCATGCACAACCTTCCCCTGGTTCCCCTAGTGAAACACCATTAAGGAGACATCGTTCTCACACTTGTTGAGAGAAGGCATGGATGGTCTGACCCACCAGTCGTGGCCTGGTTGTTCAAGTCGCTCAGCATAAGCTGGAGGCCTGCTGACATGGTCCTGGTGTGATAGTCATCCCGGTCAAGACCTCTGGCATCTGCAAGGTTGACAGGGGAGTGTCTGCAGTGAGGATGCCTGAGGACACATGCACCCCATCTGGGCATGGAAGCGGATAGAAATCATGCCTTGTGCTATGCATGAATGACTTGCACCAGCAACCTTCTTCTTACTGAGCAATCAAATTGACGCCAACATTGCATGACCAGATAGATGTAAGACCAAAGCAACCCTTGGCAGGGATGGCACCTCTAAGGTATTTGTCCAGGAAGAACGGCTGAGTCTCTGGAAGCTCATGGCCCAGCAGGTCCGCAACCCCAGAGCCTGCGACAGGCTGATCTAGGTCCATGATGCCAAAGCTTGAGCCTGCCTCCTGTTCGCCTGAAGCAGACCCTGAGCAAGCATGGGTGCAGCAGAGTAAGCTGAGGTGCAGGCCCTGTTGAAATTCTCCAAGCAAGCACGCAGCAGTGCAGTAGAGGCATTCCAGGCCTGTCTTGAAGCTGCAGATAATGAGCTGCAATTGTTTGGATACACAGCACTACTCTAATCATCGAGAGCCAATAGCTCATCCTGCCCACCCGGAATAGTAATTGTTGTCAGAGTTTTGTTTGCATACAGCAGCATGCCCTTGTCAGTCTTGCAGGCACTATCAAATCACTTGGGCAATCACATCCTTAGAACAGTAGTTGCGGAACTAACCACTCTTGATGGCGTCGAGGTTCTGAACCGGGCGTCCAGCAGCCTGCTCCACGGCCCTTGCCTACTCAGATGGATGTTGCATGGAGCATTGAGGAGACAAGGTTCCAATGCATAGGCAGTGATTCTTGCAGGAGTACAAGATGCATCGACCTGAGGAGACTCCAGGTGTTATGTCATACTCCTTCAAGCCTGGGACTGGACTTAGTCAAATGTGGAGTGAGAGCGTTGGCTTCTTACATTGATGGGTGCAGCCGAGGCAAACATCACAGTAGGAGGGTGTGCAGAGTCCAGCCATGGGGTCGTCAATGCTAGCGGACTGTGGAGGCCAAGTCAGATTGTCAGCCCTCTGTGATCAATATTAAGCTTAAATTTCAGACATCTTCAGTAAGTTAGGGACAAGATGACCGACTTGATAGTACATTACGAGTCTCTCTGAAGCTTGTGCAAGGTCTGCCGCTTTTGGTGGGATGCCAGGTAGGCGGCTGACCGACCTCTGAAGCCTCATGGACGCCACCGAGGACCCGTCGCCAGGAGGAGCGCCAGGCTGCACCTGAAGGGCGGGGACTGAGCCCCCGGCTCTGCTGCTGCTGGGAAAACAGAGGCATGCGGAGGTTGTCTGGTCAACTTGGAGCGGAAGCACTGGGAATCTGTTATCACAGTGCGCCATTGCCGGCTATGCTGCTGTCAAAAGCACGATGCTTCTCATCTCTTCCTGCTGCCGTTCTTGCAAACTTGGTGGCATTGGCACAAGGACCTGCCGACTAGCAGAAGGGGATGCTTACCAGGTGGTGGCCACTGTGAGCATGGGCCCGTTGCGGCTGCTTCCTCCGGGCGCGGCGACGAGTGGAGTCGTAGTCAGAGGTGGCATGGCCGGACCGCCAAACATCGCCTGAAGCTCCGGCACGCCTAGCAGCACGCTGACTGGCAGTCCGGCGTCCACGGAGCTCAGCAGGCCTGGGCGCACCGCTCACGCGCAAGATCGCGCGTGGTCAGGACCACTGTACGGTCATGACACTGTATGCACCAGACTGCCAATCCGCTTCTTACAATTGCTGTCGTCGGCGCTGCCAACAGCCAGCAGGCCCTGATGATGGCCTGGTCTTGGCGGAGCCACGCACCGGAGAGGCTGTTGGTGCGGTGCATCTCCATGGCCAGCATGATAGAGAGCTCCTCGTAAGACAGCCCCTCAAAGCCTGTGAGCACGGGCAAGCTGCCGCCGCCGGCCATGACCGCCGGCGCCTGCAGCGGTGGCAACGGCGGAGCGGACGCTCCCAGCATCTGCAGCCTCGCCAGCAGTGCGGCCTGCGCCTGTGGGGAACTGGCGGCCAGCTGCGCTCGCAGAGCACGCCATCGTTCAAGGAGGCGGGTCACTGCCGGGACCGACACTATGTCCTGCGATGCCTGATCTCGCAGACAAGACTGCCGGCGTCGAGCACCACTGGGCTGCGCCTGCGACGCCAGAGAGGAGGGACGGCGTGGCATGGCGAGTCACCTGCTGGCGTATGGCCTGCGTCTGGTGCTGCGCAAAGGCCTGCTGCGCCGCGGTGTGCTGGTGCAGGTCCTCCAGCCCCTGCACCGCTTGCTGCTGCTGCTGCTGCTGCGGCGCCGGCGGCTGCTGCAGCTGCTGCAGCAGCAGTGGCGACGGCAGCAGCGCGACCGCCGCAGGGCCCTGATGAAGCAGCGGCTGCTGGTCGCCGCCGGCAAGCGAGGAGGAGGCCTGCTCGACAGCGCGCGCCAGCAGCAGGCCCGGGAGCGTCTGCAGGAGCGCCGTGGACTCCGTCGCACCAAGGCTGGTGTCGCCGCCCCACGGCCTGATCGCAGGCGCGGCTCCACGGTGAGCACAGGCGCCGCTAGAGCGGTCTCTTGCTCGTCGCAGTGCCATCTTCCAAGGAGCTCTGATCAGCGTGCGCCCGGCTGCCAGTCGCAGATGTTGCCAGAGGCAGCGGTGCATGGCAGGCGACGATCAGAGGCGGCGCTCGAGGAGCGCTCACATGTACGCGGCGTCGTATGGTGCAGGCAGGTGGAGGCCGTCGCCGCCGTCGTCGCCCGCCAGGCTCTCGGCCACGTGGCCTTGCACCTGGCCGCCGAGCGCGCCGAGACGAGCGCGCTCGTCAGGGCCTCCGAGGCGCTCCAGCGGTGGGAGCGGCCGCCCAGCGCTCGTTGCGAGCAGCGCCGCGAGCGCCGCAAAGCGGCGGCAGCGGGGCGCGACGCGCGCGCTCACGGCCAGCGCCATGGGCGAGCTGCTGCGGGGGTCGTCCCCCTGGTCGTCGTTCCCCGGCTCCGCTTTCATGAAAGCCCCGCAGCGCGACGGCCGGCCGCCGCCGGCGCAGGCCACCCCCGCCGCCACCGCCACACCAAGGCCTCAGCGCGCGCCGCCNACATGCGCGCCGCTAATGGTGCGCTGGGGGGGCCGGGGGGGGCCTTTCAGAAAAAGGCGGGCCCCGCACCCCAGCCCGTGCGGTGCCGCCCGCCGGCCACGTGGCGGCGCGCTGGGCCGCGTGGGCCCAGGCTGGGTGGGGCAAATCAAGGGCGTGCCGCCGGCGCCCCTGCTGGGATCTCCTGAAAGCAGCGGGGCCAGGGGGCGGACCGCCACCTGGCCGCCCTCGCAGGGGGGGGCCCATCCCGGGCTGTCCGGGCGGTGGGCCCGGGCCCGTACCTCCCCGGCGGCCTGCTGCGCGCTCCAGCCGCGGCCCTGCATTCGTGGGCGCCGCCCGCGCCCTGCCGGGCGGGGGCGGGGGAGAGTGGAGATGAACTCTGAATGAGAGGGAGGCGAGTGGGCTGTTTCCTGAAGCGATGAGAGTGGAAAGAGAGCGCGAGAGCAACTATTGCAATCCCCTTTCCGTTTCTGGCATCTAGTATTCATGCATCGATTAGTGACCTTTATGTTTTGACCCGTGGTTATTGAGCGGGTCAATCTGCTGTAGGTTATGTAGATCTTTAGATGTGCTTGCCTTTGTACTTGGCCATTTGGCCTACATTTGTTTCTTACACACGAAATCTTTTCTGGGCTATTGTTAATCACAGCCATCGCCACCTATTGGAAGACTACTCCTTTCCCAAAATAGGGGGGGGGAGAAGAGAAAGAGGGAGAGGGGAGATGACGGAATGGGGCGAGGGCTGTGAAAAGCGAGCCCGAGAGGTCCGACGGGCCAAAAGGCGGGGGAGAGAGGGGGAAAGACGAATGGATGGGCAGAGGGCGCAAGAGGAAGAGGGAGGGAGAGAGGGAGTGTTGGGGACAGAGGGAGAGAGGGAGAGGGGAAAGTGGGGGCGGCGCTGCAGCAGCGCCGGCCCCCCGTTGCGGGGTGCGTACGAGCGGGGCCCCCCAAAACGGGCCCCGCCAGGAGGCCCTCGAAGCACGGAGGGCGAGGGAGCGTGCGGGAGAGCGTGGGCTGGGGTGGGCCCACGGGCAAGGGGGGGTGCCGCGGAGCATGAAGCTGCAATCCCACTGGCCGCGGGGCAGTGGCGTGACTCACGCGAAGGAGGTGGCGGCCGCCCTCGCCTTTCGGGCCCTGCTCACCACGAGCGGGGCGGGGGCCTTCAGAGGCGAGCCGTCTTACATGCCGGGGAGACGTCTGTGGCGAGCGCCACGACCAGAATCGGCTGAGACACGGAGGTCTTGGGCTGACACACACAGGCCGGCGCCAGCCAGCGGCAGTCGGCCCGGCCCTCAGGTGGGCAGGGCGAAGGTCAGCCATGGCCTCGGGCGTCAGGGAACCGCCGCTTCAGGCACGTGGTCGGCTCTGATCGCGAACACGAGGTTTGCCATGGGGCACGCAGCGATGGCGGAGGAGCTACAGGAGGCGAGCAGCGCGCGGGCGGGCGGAAGTAGCTCTTCGCGGGACAAGAACACGGCACTCGTGTGAAGAGAAGGACAAGTGGGCGATGGCTGTCACTCCGGCAGGGAGGCCCGCGGACCTCGCCACAGGCGGAGGCTCCGCATTGTGTGCTTCCAATTCCGGGGCGGATTGGGAATCGGGCCCGCCAAGAGACCATGAGCTGCATAGGAAAGTGGTCGCCCATTGAGAATAGGGGCTGGAACAAGCTGAGCTGCATACGACCCCAGAAACAGTGCAGACGGGAAGTCATCTGAAGAGATCGTAGCTGTGAATGAACAGCCGAGGAAGTCGGATGATTCTTTCACGAAGATAATTGCTCTTGAGCGATGGCTGTGAATGGCCAGCTCAAAATGATGGAGAATGTCTCAGAGGAAGCCTTGAAAGGACAAACTACTCCAGCAAGACGACTGGCTGTTACAGCCACTTGGTAACCCCCTGGTCGACAAGTGCAACTTATATATTAGTAGCTGCAGGGTTGAAATTGCCCGAGAGGAGGAGTAAGAGATAGGAGAGAAGAGGGCTGACTGGTGGCTCCACCAGAGGGGTCAAAAAATAAACTGCCAGTGAGGGCGCGGCTGCGAATTCTCCTGGTATCATCGACCAAAGAAATAAGCGGAGGCAGGGCAGAGGTTAGGGATGTTTCGTCCCGAAGCCCCGTGGAGGTGAAGAAGAAGCTCTTGAAGGCGGCAATGCCATTGTTAGGCCAACTCCCACGAGATTAGACAGGGCGAGGTGGGAGGGAGAGTTCGTTAAAGAGAAAGGGTCTCCTCCAAAGGGGGCGATGGCTGTATGACACACAGTGGCCACTGGAGTCGCTGTGTGCTTTAGCGCTTTTCTGGCCCCTTCGGGACTACTGTCACTCTTTGACCTGGGCTGGCCAATCACAGCCATCGCCTTCTACTTTCTGTGTTTGGAAAGACACTCTTTCAGTAGTGGGCGATGGCTGTAATTCTCTGTGATTTACTCTGAGAAAGAAGAAACTCTTCCAGTAGAGGGCGGTGGCTGTCATTCTGTGTGATTCACTGAAAGGCCAATTTGAGGCGCGCCGCAGGGACCAGAACGACGTCACCGCCAGGCTCCGGGACCGGCCACATGAGCCCCCCCGCGCCGTGACGTCAGGTCCACTAACCCCCTTGGAGCTGCCTGCGCCGCCACGTAGCACTTATGGGCCCCGCCGCGGCCGCCGCGGGCGGAAGCCCTGGCCCACCCCAACGTCCGGACACGTGACGGCGGGTGCCGCACGCGGGAAAGGACACGGCGTCTCCGTACCGCCGTGCGCCACGTGGCCCGCGGCGACGTCCGGAGCCCGGGCCCAGCGCGGGGCCTTGCCGCGGCGGGACGTCGCATGTGACTGCGCACGTCCCGCCAGGCCGTACGTGGGCCGTACGAAGCTGCCCCTCAGTCCTCCCCCCCGGCCGCCTGGAAGCGCCTCCTGGCCTGCTGAAGGCCCCTGAGTTGCGACAGAATGTCGTGGCCAGCTCATTTGCTCTGACCGGGGGGGGGGGGTTGACCCTGGCCTGTCAAGAGGACCAATCATATGCCGCCGTACTGAGCCTGACCGCGATCCCGATCCCCGTCCCTGCGCCACTGGTTCAACGAGACGGGCGTCGGAAACGGCGGCGGAACGGCGAGAAGAGGGGGCCGCCGTTCCACTGCAAACGGCGGCAAACTCTCATACGCGCAGCCAATGAGCAAGCCATGAGCCACCTCAAAAGAGCGAAGGCGCGCGGGGCGCATGAAATGTGCATTCTTTTTCGGGCTGGTTTTCCAGCCCCTAATCTCAATGGGCGAGCACTTTCTGAAATGGAATGGAGGCCAATTCAACTCAAAAGAAGAAGCTTTTTTCAGCACCTCTTTCTTTGGCTTTGAACATTGTCCATTCTTTTTGGGTTGGCTTTGCCAGCCCCTCTTCTCAAAGAAGGAAGTGCTCGCCCATTGAGGATAGAGGCTGGAAAAGAAGAAGGCTCGCCCATAAAGAAAGAGGGGCTGGCAAAGCCAGCCCAAAAAGAATGGACAATGTCCAAAGCCGAAGAATGAGAAGCCGAGGAAGGACTCCTCTACTCTACCAATCACGACAACATACTAGGGAAGCTCAGTACCCGCGAGTGAGCAACATCAGGTCCGAGTAGCTCGAGGCAGGGAAGGAGGCACTCCGCCGAGACCCGGAGGCCGCTGGAAAAGCTTCCGTGGTGGTGGTTTGGGTCCTCAGTATAGCTTGTCAGATATGCATGTGCTCACTCGGGGAATTATTGTCCCCTTAACCAGCTCATTAATAAATCATTTGTAAGGCTAGGATTGGCCTCCCTTTCATTTCATGCGGTACCGCGCGCCTTCTCAGGCCTCCGGCTTTCGTGGCGACGCTCCAGCTCCCCAAGTTAGCTTGTCGGATTTGTTTGTGCTCACCCGTGGGTACTGATGTCACCTTAGGCACCTTACTTCAGGTCTCCGTATTATGTAGCCCTGTTTAGTTTGCCCTAGACGGTGCCTGAACAATGTATCGGCTTGAATTGGCCTCCATTTCATTTCATGCGCCCCGCGCGCTTCCCCTTTACTCAGACTACCCCCGCAGTGACCACCTCCTCCCGGCCGCAATCGACACTTTCGGCTGCTTGGGTCCTCGCTTCCATACCCTACTCGAGAACATAGCGAGTCTGGGATATGCACGACGCGAGGATATGCTCCCAGCCCAGATGGGTATGCCGGCAGCCTATCTGTCATTTCTGCGACGTCGAGTGTCAACCTGTCTGCAACGAGCTCAGGCGTATGCTCTGCATCAGAAAGCTGGTCGAGCCTTAGCTGCTGGCACAAGAGCTAGTCAATTGCCGTCCGGTATTCGAGCATCAGCTAGCGACCTCTATGTGCTGACTCGTGGTTACTGAGCGGGTCAGCTTAGCAGCAGGTGACGTACATTTGTCCAATGTGCTTGCCTTTGTACTTGGCCACACATGGCCTCCCCATCTCTTAATATACACGCATTTTCTTCTCTCCTAGGAGTAAGTGCGCGCCCATCCATATAAAAGAGGGGCTGGCAGAGGCCAGCCCGAGAAGACAAAATGTAGGAGCGAAGACTAGGACTCCGCCATCTGTGGACATGAGTTCTTCCATTTGGCAGCGCTGTTGTTTCCCAGATACAGATAGATGGCGCGCGATTCGCATGCAATATGATGGTGGCCAATTCAAGCTCATGCAATGTTTGTGCAAAAGCTAGTGCAATAAGTGGGGCTACATAAAACAAAGCCCTATGCTAAGGTCGCTGAGGTAAGAGTGAAGGGCAATGGCTACGGCAGAGAGAGAGCGGAGGCGGAAGGGCAGCCCAAGAAGAACGATAACGTCATACCGACCTGGTTGCACGATTCGCGCTTTCCAGTAGGAACCCCTTTCTTTCTCTCTTTCGACCTTGTCCATCAGAAAGGTACCTGTACTTTCCATGAAGGCCGTGGAGGCAGGCGCTGCAGACGATTGATCACTTTCCGAAAGGAAGGCGGCAGCTGTGGGAAGCGAGCCCAAAGTTGATGGACAAGGTCAAGGGGGAAGCCCTAACAGGAATGCACAAACTCCTCATCACCAGAAAGAGCCAGGACACGACTGTGCAGAGTTGGCAGTGCAGCAGCACCTGCCTGGTGCTGCAAGCATATGCATGGGTTACTCACCTGTACTTGGTCTGATGATGACCAAAGGACGCCAGTCAGCAGCATCTACAAGCAGATGCTTGACCCAAGGGTTGAGGTTGGAACTATAAGGATAAGAATGCTTGTGTTACCAGGCTAATGCACTTCTCTCTTCACAAGGTATTCGTGGAGGAACATATTCACCAGGGGTCAGGTGTCAGTATTGTGATGGATAACATTCTTGACGTATGAAAGCTTCAGATTTCACATCAGGCTTATCTGAAATACAGTCTGCTGATCTTTAGCTGTTCGGCATCGGGTGCAGATAACAACCCAGTCACTTTACATTAAGATGCTATCTTACACTCCGTCGGTCAGTCTGGCGAATGGGAACTCTACTTTTGCTGATACACAAGCCATTTATATCAACTTCTCATTCAGCGACAACCTGGCATCCCTGTGTGTTTCGCATGGTAGGAGCAGGCCATGACCAATCCATCCCGGGATATTCACCATCGATGCTCGCTCCCATGACCCGCTGGTGTGCTTAGCCACGGTCCGACCCCAGCATTACGAGTGCCCAAGATGGAAGCTGTCCAACTACCTTGCAAACCCCTGATGCCATTTCTTTGTATGCTGTTAATGCGTAGTGCTTGCTGTGAAGTATACCTGCTCCACACGGCTTAAACGCTGCCGGTTCGCTTGCCCAGGTATTCCAAATGCGGCTGCTGTCTTCTTCCAACGCTCCCTGGCTCAGGCAGTGCACTTGCGGGCAGGCCGCGCTAAGGCTGCTGCTTCTGGATCTCTTCGGGGTACCTCTTTTCCAGCTGCAAGTTACTCCGACTTGCGGCTGCTATTTCGGGGTTACTAAGCTCCCCTCCGCTGTACTCTCGTGCACATAGCTGTGTGGTTTAGGCGCCTTCCGGCTCTTTGCACCTTGTCCACTCTTTATGGGTTGGCCTTTCAGCCACTGCCTTAAAAGGGAAGAGCTGTTGTATTTCTCTCCTCGGGCTTGAATGCAGAATGTAGCACTTTGAGTCAGTGGTACTGACCCAACCAATCTCTTTAGCTAGCGTCCTACATGTTCCTTGTCTTCCTGTCATCCACCATCTGTCAAACATATTGTAAGGGCCCACATGTCAGCCAAGCCTTGGGTTAACGTGAGGCCTGGCTGGTCAGTCGAGCCCTCAGCAGCATATCACCAATCTGACGGAAAATTCTCGTTCCAAAGATCATGCAGACCTCTCTGCCCAACCACCCGAGGCAGCACCTGCACATTTTGTTGCTGGGTCAATCTCTTGAAGCTTTGCATACTTGGTGAGTCTCTTGACAGCAAGTTCTCGGTCCACCAGTACAGATTCAGAAACATTAATAAACGTCACACATGAAAATCATAAGCTTCCTTCAATTTGCGCCTGCTAAAGAAGTCTAACTCGTACTTTCATGAGCTCTTATTGTCCTATTGCTATGCTCTGACGGCAAGCACCTCTCTCTTCATTACATTCGTTCACACTGCCCCGGGACCAGACGGACTTCCATATTCCGTTTTCCGTCAATAGAGAGCTCACACAACTAAATCGACAATTTCAATTGACAAGATATCATGGTCGATGTCGTTTTGCATAGTTCCATTGCTACAGCTAGACATCTTGGATGGTCGGACACAAAGGTCTCAGGGGGTTCAAAGAGAGCTATTGCCTGCAGCTGTGGGCCTGACCGGCGCCAAGTATTGTGTTGAGGAACGCCCAAGTCAACCTTCTGTGAGCACGAGGAATAGACATTGAGGTCAGGCTGGGATGAGGTACTTGAGCTCATTGATGAAGGCTGACATCCATTTCATGGTGCCAAAGGCAATGTAGCTGCGATACCTTCTCCCCTTGCATGTGCCCTCTTGACGTCAGAGAGAGGAAGGAGAGCCAGTGGCTGTCATGGTCTTTCGTCCTCTGGTTCATCATCCACCTCGTCCTCGTCCGCGTCCTCAAATTGCTCTGTGCTAATGTCAAGCTGACACGGAAAGATGTGAAAAGTGAGAGTAGATCCCACCGTTAGAAGTCCAGTACGCAGAATCGTTCTGCTGCCATCACTAGAATGACTAGGCAAAGCAGCAGGCAGCTCCTAAATCTGCTCGGACATGATGACCTGCGTTTCTCAGCTGCTTACAAAGCGACTAGTCAATATCCATTGACTGCTACAAACAAAGTTGGGCCATCAACCTCGTCAAGCCCGTGACCACCATTATGTGTCGCAGCTCCAGGAGCCAGAACTTCGTCTGAATTGAAGAACCATTCCCCTTCGCCCTCTTGCTCTGCTCATGCCAGGTTTGACAAAGCAGATGAATTATAGTACCAAGCTGTCCTCCTGACGTTAAGTCTTATATCCTAACTGCAGATCCGATCTGCATGATTAATATTGGACCTTACCATTGCTCAAGCTTTGCCGTGAAATCAGTACTTACCTACTACAGGGTCAGGGTTCAAGGCTGCGCACTCGCACAGAACTTGGAATATGCGGTCCACTGTGCGGGTCATTGGTGGTCAAAAGGGAGGGGCAAAAGTGCACAAATTGAATGTCAGTGAATGAGAGAAGTGACGGGGGCGCTCCTGATCCATGCACACAGAACTGCCGTATGAGTACAAGGCTCTTTGGCAGACTCAAAAAGCACCTGATTGCAGGAGCTCTTGTCCACCTTGTCAGGTTTTATTTAAGCCCCTTCAAGCGTGATCTGACCAAGAACAACCCTGCTACAACGGCGTTGACTGCATGCACTTACACGTGCTTGGATCATTGGGGACTAGCCGCATCTCCTTCACAGCTGACAGGTCTTCAACAGTTACAGCCTCAGCTGCCATTGGGTCTCCCTCAGCTTCCTCATCCCCATTGATGCCCACATGATCTCCATCATCATCTTCCCTGCCTTGAATCTAGAACCCCATGCGTTAGGCTTGCAGGCGATGAGCACGGTGGTAGAGGTCTAAGCGAGCAATCCTCAAGCACTTGACCTTCACAAGATGCATATAGCGCCAACAGTGGAAACATCTGATGCAAGTGAAGCCAGTAGACCGGGAGATCTGACGGGCCAGGTTGTTGCTTTGGCATGCTTACCTGCATGTAAATGCACGGGTGGGGGTACGCATCTGTGTCTCTGGATATGGCGTGCATTGTCAAAGAGACAAAATCAACAGCATAGCCTTCTTGCAAGTCTTCGTCACTTAGCCACACGAGCCGCCTGCAGAACGAAGCTTGGACAGATAGAAATTGACCCATATTAGACGCACGTTTGGCTTTCAAGCAATTGCAGAGACTAGCACACAGAGCTACTGATAGTGTAACGTCAAAGGTAACAAGCCATTGAGATCGCCTGGACTGGTCAATTCAAACGCTCAGGCCAACCTAAGAATCCTGGTCGACCTCCTTAATTCCTCTGAGGTCCTTGAAGCTGAAATATGGGAAACCCCTGGGACGCCCCATCTACGTTGTAGCTATGAGTACCTGCCTCTCGTGAGATACTTAGACCCTGGTCCTTCTACGGGAAGAGCCCTCCACTGATTCATCCCTTATCCGTTTACCTAGCTCTAAATGTGAAGCATCCTATAAATGTCCACACTGAACCTGACTGCACCTATGGCTGCTCTGGTCGCGCCTCTGCACGGCAGGACCTCAGCGGCCGTTAGTAAGGCGGGCCGTTGCCCGCGACTTGTCACTGACTCAGTCCCTGCGAGCGGCTGCTGATACGTCTGCTCTTGGACGCTGCCTCCCTTCATTGGAGCAGCCCGACGAGCTCAGGACGGATGCCAGTCTCTGTAAGGGCATCGGGACGGTAGCCTCGCCTAGTGGTCACGTAGAGCTTGCCGGGCCCGGTGCGCGGGCCGTCTCCCAGCACGGCCGCCACCTGCGACTGTACGAGCGCCACCGTCTCGCCGCCATCGCCGCCGTCGCCGCCGGCGTCCAGCACCGGCAGGCCCTGCACAGAAGGGCGGCGGGCCGTCAGGCGGGCCGTCCAGCGGCGGGCTAGCTAACGAGCCGAGCGTGGCGCGGAAGCGGGGCTGGCGTCTGAAGGCCGCGCCTGGGGGCCGCGCTGCGGGGCGGCGACCAGGCCGCCGCCGGGCGCCATGGCCGCCGCGTCCGCCCCCCCGCTGCCAGCGTCATGGCGGCCCCGCCGAAGGGCGCTACCAAGAATCTGTGATAGCGCTGATCGGGACAGGCCCCCTGCCCGCGGTCCCGGGGGGCACCGTCACTCTGGGATATGGCTTCTTTTCGTTGTTTCTGGTATTATTGACGGTGCTCATCAAGCGCTAAGAGACGACACTCCCTTTCTTCAGTTCCATGCGCTCGGCTGCGACTTCGCCCCGTGTGGCCCCGCCGTCGTTGTCGTGTTGCGTCGGCCTTCTTCACCTTGATCGGAGGGCGGGTCAGCCAGGGGAAACATGTCGTATATGCGAAACACTCGAAGGCCACGCACAAAGGCACATCAAATGACGTAGCATCTAGCAATTAGTGAAGCTGCTAGAGAATAGGGCAGCACCAGTGGCAGGCGAAGGTGAAGGGATGGGGGGAAAGGAGGGCCGGCAGAGCCCCTGGGGGCCTTTCCTGCGTCCGCTTCTGGAGCTGTAGAGGAGTGAGGCAGTAGTAGTGGCAGGAGGAATGGAGGGGGGGGACAGAAGAAGAAGATGGCTCGCCCACAGAAAAAGAGGGGCTAGCAAAGCCAGCCTAGAAAAGAATGGACAATGAGGGAAAGAGGGCCGGAAGTGCCGATTGGGGCGTTGCCGACCTGTCCTGCTGGAGCTGCTATAGAAGACGTGTGTATTAAGAGATGGGGAGGCCATGTGTGGCCAAGTACAATGGCAAGCACATTAACAAATGCACGTCACCTGCTGCTAAGCCGACCCGCTCAGTAACCACGAGTCAGCACATAGAGGTCGCTAACTGATGCTCGAATACCAGATGGCAATCGACAAGCTCTCGAACTACCAGCCAAGGCTCGACCAGCTTTCTGATGCAACGCATGAGCCTGAGCTCGCTGCAGACAAGCTGGGTATAGGAGGAGTGGGGCAGCAGCAGTGGCAGGAGGGATGGCATGGGCAGGGGAAGGTGCCGGGCTTCAATGCTGCCGGCTCGCTTGCTCAGGTCTTTCGCATGCGGCGCTTCGTCTCTCTCCAGCGCTCTCTGGCTCACGCAGTCCACATGCGTGCCAGCCGCGCTATGGCTGCTGCCTCAAGAAGAAAGTGCTCGCCGGAGTGCTTCCTTTCCACAGATAGACGTCAGGGCGACGTCTATCCGCCTGCTAGCTATTCCGACTTGCTTCTTCTGACTAGAGGTCATTGAGAGTACCCTTGCTGTTGTCTTAGTATTTAGCACTCCGGCTCCTTCGGACCTCAGACCTTGTCCGTTCCTTTGGGCTGGCCCCTCACAGCCACCAGTCAATCTGGCCGAGCTTCCTTTGGGCCGGCTCTGCAGCTGGGCCCCTCGGCCCCCAGCAGGCTGACCTGCCGAGACCCACTGTGCCCGTCTGTCTTGCAACCTTTCAAACTTTCCTGCAGCCGGTTACTCGGACTTGATGTTGCTCACTTGCGGGTACTGAGCTTCCATATGCATCGTCTCGTGTCTACTTGTGTAGTTTTCGGCACCTTTTTTGGCTTTGGATATTATCCTTTCTGTTTGGGCTGGCTTGGCCAGCTCCTCTTCTCTGAGGGCGCGCCATTCTCTTTTCAGCAGCAGATGATGTACATCTGTCGGTGTGCTTGCTGCTGAGAGTTTCGTAGCTGCTTACTTTCTTCTTGTGCTTGTTTGACTTATTCGTGCTTCCCCTGGCCCCTTCTCGCACTGTTCATTCTTTTTGGCACTTAGTACCTTGCTTTCTGCTCCATCCGGCTCCTTCAAACCTTGTCCATTCTTTTGGGCTGGCCTCTCACAGCCACCAGTCAAATTGGCCGCGCTCTCTTTTTGGGCCGGCCTTTTCCAGCCCCTATCCTCTATGAGCGAGCCCTTCTTCTGCTTGCTGCGGCGCGCACTTTCTTCTGCTTGCTCTTGTACTTCGACTTGTACTCGCCCCTTAGGCCATCACTCTATACACGATCCAGTAGCATACGGCTCCGAATCAACAAGGCTCGCTTCACAGGGCCGAGAAGGCGCCAAAACTGGAGCTGACTGGAGCCGCGCACTCAGCTCGACTTAGTTTGTGAAGGGTCCATGTCTACTGTCTATTCTACCGTCCGCCGTCTGCGGCACAATCGGCGCGTCACAGTCTGCCGCTGGCCAGCAGAATGCGCTCCTCAGTCCCCTCCCGTTGTTCGCCAGGGCCAGCTGCGCGGCCGCCGCCGCCGCCGCCGCGCCGCCGCCGCCGCCGCCGCCGCCGCTGAGGAGGACACGACCAGGCAGTGCTACGCGCGCCTTCCGCGAAGCTTCGTGACTGCGTCGCCGCCACGGCGCGTCGGCATCGGCTTCCCGTCCTGGGGGCCTCGTCGGCAACACAGAGCCGCATCTGGAAGCGCCCCTGCAGGCTGGTTGCCGGCGCTCGGCAGACGAGCCGCCAGCGTCACAACGCCGCACGATTTCCCGAGGATGATGGATCGTCTGTTAAGAGTGTTCTTCAGAATACGGGAGAAGACTTCCCAAGCTCGTTGCTCCCAGGGCCTTATTAGCTGAGCCTGCGAGGAAACTGTGCTCGACTTTTGAGCCTCTACTTCCCCGGGGCTCAAGCATTACTGGCTCCACACAGCAGCCAGCAGCCAGACAACCTGCCGAACATACCGCTGATATCCACAGTGAAGTCAGAGATGCATCAGGCTTTCTTTGAGCTGCAAGAGTGCCCCGCAGTCTGAGTCAGCAGAGGAGATAGATTCGTCAAGATGAGCGGCTCCAAGGTGGTCACTGCTTCTCAACAGCGAACGAAGAGCTCCACCTCTGCAAACCTGCAGCTGGCCTTCATCGAATTAAAGCAGGTGACTCTTCAGCTCAACCCGTCTCACTTTGAGTACTGTCATACGTGACCCACACAGACTGCAGTTGCCCAGCTGTAGAGTAATCTGCCTCTATTCGACAAATGTGATATGTGGATAGATGGCACGGCTTGATTGATTGCGCCTCTGGCTGTTGATAGTCATGTGAGGTGCTGCAGTCCTTGTGCTGCAGCCCATGTTGCTACCTACTCACCTTTTGACATCAGGCAGTCAAAGACCGTTGGCTTTGACTTACAAGGAAACGACCTAGCTTAGCCCCTCAGCTTCGAGGTCCAGGATCTTATCTCTGCTACATCTTGGACTGCAGAGAATCGTCTGGGCGATCAGCAAGCTGGGCGATCGGGATACACAGAAAGTTGCAGTTAGTGAATTGGAGCAGATAGCACAGATCACGCCTCCTGAGGGCATTGTAGTATATTTGGCGTGCCTTTACGACAGCGAGCTGCAGCAGAAGAGCTTTGCTCGCAAAGAATGTGTGCGACTGTTTGGAGTGCTTGGTAAGATGGAGTACAGAATGTCAGATCACTCCTCCACCCCCTTCCGCCACCTCGTGTAGTGCTGGGTCTGCAGAGTGCCATAAGTATACCCAGTAGACCTGAGGGAGGAATGCATTGCACTTACTTCGATGACCCTGACTGCTTGACGCAGCAGAGCAGGAGTGCTGACCATATCTCGATCAAGTGGCTGAGCTCACTATCTTGATCAAGTGACTGAGCACATAGCGACTGTCACTCGGAAGTCACAGGCTTGGGCTTTGTTCTCACCTGTGCAGCATCACTGCACGGTCAAGGCTTGTATCCCTACCTTAGCAAAATCGTCAGGAGTATTGTTGGACGCTTCAGAGATGCGGATTCCTCTGTGCGTGACACATGTGCTGAGACTTTGGGAACCATTACTGCCTATGTCAGAGCTCCAAGCACTTCTCCTTCCTCAGGTGATGTCTTTGCAACTCTGAGTTCAATGACGAACAAGAGCCTCAGAGTGCGTTGTGTTGGCTTGTGATGACCTTACATGATGCTCGTCTAATTGACAAAATGAGTTGCTTTTTGGGAAGGAGGCAAGGGACTGAGTTGCTGCTCATGCACATAGACAATTCTTCACAAAAGGTGCTGAAAGCACTCCTGAAAGCACGTTGCGATAGGCCACTTAGTAATATGTGGGGTACAATATTTGCTGGATGCAAACTTGCTGAATTTAAACATTGGCTGACTGACAGAAGCTGCAATCATTTTTGTCCTGCCTGCAGCAGATGAAGGCAATGCACAGCTCTCCGACGGAAGTGCATCAGGTTCCACATTCTACCTGATGCCAGGCATTGCAGAACCTGAGGTCCAGTCTGAGTATATACAAGGAACTTACTCTGAAGCACTTCTTCAATGTGGTCTTGGATGCTCAGACCCATTATTGATGCTAAGCTCTTCATGTGCCAGACAAAAATTAATGTGATACTGATCATTATCATTCTCTGGCGCCAGGAGTTTCTCAGACAATGGCAATGTTTATCAGGCCAATCTTTGAGGCAATGAGCGAGCAGACACGATCGGTGCAGGCCGCAGCTGCCATGAGTCTGGACCGAGTAGTGCAGAATGCAGATCAAGCTGCTGCATCAACCTTGGCCAAGTTGTGCCCACGTGTTGCTAAGCTTTTAGGCAGCCCATACTTTCAAGCAAAGGGCGCCCTTCTCCCAGCTCTTTTGAGCATAGTGCAGGTTAATGGCTTCCTCTCCTTTGATTATAGGTATACCTGGTCCTGAACAAATGTCATTTGTCTTTGGTTGCTACTCAGAGTTGTAGACATGTGGGCCAGGTTGACTCGTTCCGTGCACACATCGAGAGCAAGCCCCTCATATTTAGGACCTCGTGGATTCTTCGCTGTGATTCCAACCCTCACTCCCGCTTCGACTTGAATTTCGCAGGTCTGTGGTGGTGACATCAGTATACACTTGCCACTTCTAATTCCTCCCGTCATTCACGCATTCAAAAACAATGACTGGATGACCCGCAGGGCAGTCTGCGAATTATCTGGTCACATGGCGGCTGTCTTTGGACCAGCATTACAAGCCTACCATCAGCAGATTCAAGCTGGTCTGCTGTCATGCCGATATGACAAGGTCCATATTCTTACCAAGTCCACAGATTTCAATCATTGCCTCAACCATTTGAGAGCACCGAGTACTTGCTGGCTATGGCATTTCATGAGGGACCTTTGAGACTAGCTGCATGACCTGCCATGGCGAGCCTGGTGCATTATGTCGATGGATTGCAGCTACTACTTACCTGATCAGACGGCATTGTCGTTTTCCAGGTCAAACCGGTGAGAGATGCTGCCATTGGGGCCCTTGATCAGTGGAAGCTTGCCTTTGGCAGTTCCGAAATATCTCCAACTGCCCATGGTCAGTCAGGTGTCAGTCACAGTGAGACTATTAACGTACATTTGCTATGCTTAGGTATCATGTCACAGGTCACGCTATGGAGAACCTCGCAAGGCTGACCTCACGTGCCCGTGCCACGTGCCTCTGTTGTTGCATCCACCCACAATTAACAAGCTTGTCCCGCGGCATTGCGCATTGACATCTGCCAATATTAGTTAAATCATACTGAACTCGTGATAGCAGGACCCCAACCACGGGCTCTATTCAAGTCTCCAAGTGCTGCCACAAGTCAGGATTCTGCGCAGCCAAACAGTGCGTCAAATGATCTGCACATACCGTCCAGCTCTGGCACAAGCATTGGTGCAAGGACACCCTTGAACAACCCATTGGAGGATCTGCCAGGTGCTGAGGAAGCTCAGACGTCAGCCAGTCCCTCCACACGGTCTGCCATCAGCAGGCCAGCTAGGCCCAAGCTCACACCACCTCGAGGTCCAGGTGGAGCCAAAGCCATGAACGGCTGGCAAGTGGAGATTGCAGTAGCTGGCAAGGAGAGATCCTTTGTCAGTGTAGTAGGAGAGACTGACGACGTTGACCAGCCGCAGGAGCAGCCGGACATGCCCAGCCAGAGCTCTGGGGAGTATACACCAGCACAAGAGGAGTCCCTGATGAGCCCCACCCGCCCTGCAGCAACTGGCAGCAGCGGGCGTGAGGCTGTGGGGGATATTGCAGTTGCTGCAGCGCCAGATGGCGATGTCCAAGACACCATGCAGCATAGCACCAGCAAGCTACCTCCCAATCAGCAGGTCACCTCACTTGCTGGGTCCAAACAAGCAGTTTGCAGCAAGGAGCAAGCCTTACGTAGTAGCTGCACTAGCTCGTCAGGAGCAATGAGCTTGCATGCTCCTGAAGGACTAGGTGCACAAGCAGAGAAGGGACAACTCCAGGAGCGTGGGGACGATTTTCCTGTTGAAGCTGAAACGGACACTCAGAGAAGCACAGCCAATGTGACCCCCGCAGGTTCATCAGCTGCATGGTATCGACTATATCTCAGACTGATTCGTGCAGACTGCTGCTTCATAGATGCAGACGAGCCGTGTCTTCTTTGCACTCATGTAACCTATGCGTAAATGCAGCACAGGGTGGCCATCTGCAGCCTGACTTCACACGTGTTAGTGTGTACCTATGCAGTGATTCTCATCAGCATCACCACTTGCTACCCAGCTTGTCTGAAGACCCAAAGTCACAGGCTACTGAGCGCAGCACTATTGAGAGGCACCTCGCACGTCTCATGCAGCAACAGGAGGAGATGGTGAATCTCTTGCAGGTAATCTCTCAGCAACATCTCGCTGGCATCAGTGCTGTTGCAATATAACATGCATCTGTGTTGAGTCACTCAAGCGCTTTTGCACACAAAGCCGGCAGCTTGTGACATTGCAAGTCAATGTGGAATGCGGTGAAGATCTTCCTGCAGTGGATCTTGAAGTGTAGCAATCCCCTCACAATGTTACATTTGATGTCTGAGTTCAGATGAGAGCCATGTCTTAGTATAAGTTGCTGCCTGCAAGTATTGCATCGTCTTGGCAGTACAGTTGCAGTCCAACCTTCCTCTTCAGAGCTAGGAAGTAAGCACCCCGGATTACTCAGTGCATTGCTTTTTATGTCTTTGCTCAGAGGTATATGAGGAGCACAGAAGATGCTCTTGGGGGGATGGAAACCCGCCTTCGGGGGTTGGAGCGCACAATTGAGCACCTGAATCGGGACATATCAGTGCAGACTGCCACTACACAGAAGGTGCCGCTGTCCCCACAATTGCACGAGAATCCTGGAAGTTCGCAACAAGAGCAGCATGATGTTGTGGTACCAGAGAGCCGATTAAGTGCTGGCAGACAGAAGGTTGCTATATGGCATGGGGACAGTATCCAAGAACATGAAGAAGGGAGGTGGTTGAATGTCAGAGGAGGGGTTCGAGAGGCACCAGTTGTTGGTGGATCCCGACAACGAAAGTCGAGAGCACGTTGGTTCTTTGATAGCATGGTGAAGAACGAGGATACTTATCGTGAGTCGGGTATGTTTAACATAGACTCTGACAGTTTTGGTTATCCAAGTGAAGTCAAAGCTTCCACTCCGGAGGTAAGGTCACACAGTAGGAACAGAGCCACAGTGGACCTTGATTCTGGCCATTTGGATATGCTAAACGACAGATGGCCGGCCATGCAGCCAAGTGTCTGGAGCTGGGCATGGGTTCAGGACCTGGTCAAGAGAGGGGATGTGGACTGGGCGTATGCGGAGACGCTTCGGATGAACGACAATGGCATACTTGTGAGCCTCATGGGCCGCACGGGGCCAATTATAGGCCAGCTTTCTCGGGAGGTCTTGATGGAGCTCCTGCAGAGGTTGTTGGTGATGCTGCAGGAGAGATCATCAAGAGACTGCGTTTTACCTTGGATGAGTCAGGTGAAGGAGGCAGACGAGCTCTTGTCGACTGGGTGCCAAAACTGCTTGCATGTCAAGTCTAGGGCAGCAAAAGAAGCTGAACTCGAATCTAGGGATAGAACTCGAAGCACCATTCCTTATATCGTAACATCAGGTCGTATTCAGCTGAATGTAGTGGTTGCTTGCCCTACTCCTAGCAGAATCATGACCTGCTTGATGACAGCTTCATCTCCGTGTGTCTTTTTGTTGCTCAGCTTTCTGAGCTGGTTGGGGAAGGGCATGTCAACTGCAAGGAGCTGGACCCTGCCCTGAAGCTGGACATAGTCGTGAAGCTTCAGCACGTGGCCGAGAGCAGCGAAGACGGCGGTGGTTGGGAGAGCCTTGTCAGTGGGCAGTTGGCTGCGGAGCTGGGCAGTGCCTGGCTCGGTGACATACGAGGCACCTCGAGGCAGCAATAATGTCTTGTTGATAAGGCTGAGACAAGCCGGCAATGATGATGAGAATTACAGTCCGCAGTGTCGTGATGAGGGGACGGCATGCCTGCTGGACTGATGCAGGGCGTGCATGCAAGCAAGCCCGACCAAGTGGTGGTCCGACCATTGATGGTAGACGAAGTATGACATTGTTGGCCAAGCGACCATGATGTGTTGTTAAAAAACCACACCATACTGAAAGGGGGGGCAGGGTGTTGAGAGCCGCCCGATCAAGTGAGCAAGGAATTGCGAACCGCTAGATTGCTGCTCTGTGTTGTGAGGCTTTCAAGCATCCCGGATGCTTCCTCTTCATAGTAGAGTACTGTATCAGGAAGGGCACCAGCAGGCTACTGATGTCGTGGGGAAGGTAGCGCATTTTGAGGAGGCCATATGTTGCTGGGATGGCTTCAGCGACCTCACAATCCAGCACACCTAGGGACTCCTTATACAGGGTGAGGCCAGCCCAGGAAAAACGAATGAACAAACCTCGAAGGGGCCAGGGAAAGCGCTGAAGCTAGCACACATGGAACCAAGCAGCTACAAAGAGCGGGGACTATGAAACACTCAGTAACCCCTGCTAAGCAGCAACAGGTCAGAGAGATCTCCTACTAAACACCAGTTTGCTGTAGGCTCTTGCATGGCTGTGTGATTCTGGTGCCTTTTGGCAGCGCTTTTCTTTTGGGCCTTGTCCATTCTTTCTGGGCTGGCTATCCACAGCCCCTGCCTTATTTGCCAGCCCCTCTTCTCTATGGGCGAGCACTTTCTCATTTGTGGGCTCGCTTTCCTATGTGCTGACTCGTGGTTACTGAGCGGGTCAGCTTCGCAGCAGGTGATATACATCTGTCAATGTGCTTCTGGCCGTGGATTTACACGGGGCTCCGGGGTCCCAGTGGCTCGACCTGCTGGCCAAGCTTGCGCAGCGCGCTGTGTCCCGCAGGCGAGTGAGCCGGCTGACTTCAACCGCCGCTGGCTCATGGTCCCAAGTCTATCGCGTGCGGTTGTTGGTCTCCCTTCAGCGGTCCATGGCACACGCCTTGCATCTGCGTGCTGGCCGGGCTCTCGCTGCAGCCTCTGGCTTTCGCCAGGGGCATTGTTTTCCCTCTTCTTCTCCTTGTTCTTCTTTCCAGCAGGGGGGATCGTTTCTCTGTGTGCTTGTTTTTCTTAGCGCTTCCCCTGGCCCCCTTCTCGTACTCTGTTTACTCTTTTTTGGGCTGGCTTTTCCAGCCCCTATTCTCAATGGGCGAGCACTTTCTTCTCCCTCCGTCATTAGAAGAAAGTGCTCGCCCATTGAGAATAGGGTCATTTGGCCCCTTCGAACCTTTGTCACTTCTTTCCGCGCAAGAAGGAGCGGCACTACCAGGACCATCCCCGGGGGGACCATCTTTACCGAAATGCGTGTGTATTAAGGGATGGGAAGGCCATGTGTGGCCAAGTACGAAGGCAAGCACATTGACCAATGTACGTCACCTGCTTTTAGGCTGACCCGCTCAGTAACCACGAGTCAGCACATAGAGGTCGCTAACTGATGCTCAAATACCGGACGGCAGTTGACAAGCTCTCGAACTACCAGCTAAGGCTCGACCAGCTTTCTGATGCAACGCATGAGCCTGAGCTCGCTGCAGACAAGCTGACACTCTATTTCGCAAAAATGATAGAGAGGCTGCCGGCATACCCATCTGGGCTGGAAGCATATCCTTGCGTCGTCCATATCCCAGACTCGCTATGTTCTCAAGTAGGGTATGGAAGCGAGGACCAGGAGCTTTACCCGTTTGCCACAGATATCTACGGAGGCTACAGCGTGAAATGGTCCTCCCTGATCCAGCATCTGGCCCGGCTGGTTGATGCGCGTCGTCGAAGTTGGGGGGCAAGCTTGGGCCAATCCAGCATTCCGCAGGCCTTAGTTGAGTATTATAGAATGCGGCTCTCGCTTAGTTTGAAGCGCTTGCAAGCATCGGCTCTTCATCAACGTGCAGAAGACAAGAAAGTGCTCGCCCATTGAGGATAGGGGCTGGAAAAGCCAGCCCAAAAAAGAATGAACAGAGGACGAGAAGGGGGCCAGGGGAAGCGCTAAGAAAAACAAGCACACACAGAAGAGCTCGCCCATCAACGTGCAGGGCGCGCTCTAAGTTAGGCCTCCGGCTTTCGTGGCGGCGCTCCAGCTCCCAAAGTTAGCTTGTCAGATTTGTTTGTGCTCACCAGTGGGTACAAATGTCACCTTAGGCACCTTAGTTTAGGTCTCGGTATTATGTAGCCTTGTTTAGTTTGCCCTAGACTCTGCCTGAACAATGTATTGGCTTGAAGTGGCCTCCCTTTCATTTCATGCGCCCCACGCGCCTTCTCTCATTGCAATTCCGTGTATTAGAAACAAATGTAGGTCAAATGGCCAAGTACAAAGGCAAGCACAAATAAAGATCTACATAACCTACAGCAGATTGACCCGCCCAATAACCACGGGTCAAAACATAAAGGTCACTAATCGATGCATGAATACTAGATGCCAGAAACTGAGCCCTTCTGCCACCAGCTAGAGCTCGCCCAGCTTTCTGGTGCAAGGTACTAGCCTGAGCACGCTGCAAACAGGCCGAAACTCGTCGCCGCAAAAGCGACAGATATGCAGCTGGCAAGCCCATCTCAGCCAGAAACACATCTGCGCGTCGAGTGTAGCCTAGATTGGCAATGCTTTGAAGGAGAGTGTGGAAACGAGGACCCAGACAGCCAAAGATGTCGCTTGCCGCTGGCAGGAGCTGATCGCATTGGGGGTACTCGGAGTAGTGCCGCAGTTTTCTTTGCTCTGCACCGCCCACCGCGTGCCCAGCGATGTGTGTCGATGCTGGGCCTTTATATGCCTCCATAACAACAACGTCGACCAGGGCCCGTGGTCCCCCACCAGGTTGCACGCCACAATATCAAGTGTGCGGCGATGATGACGTCCCTGGGCGTCCGTGGTGATAGGCATGATATTGTTGACTTCCACGACCGCACGGTAGCCGGTGTCGCGCATCAAGCCCGCCAGGGCATCGCGAAGGAGGTTGTGAATGCCCACCACTTCTGGTCCAGTGGGGCATCTCAGCATGTGAGTGGCGAGCACAGCACCCTCTGCACGGAAGCCGCACTCGCACTGGCGCACCCCAATCAGGCAATTAGGTGGGAGGCCGAGGAAGAGTTGAAGCGATGTCCGAAAGGCCTCGGAGCTGATGCTGAAGGCGTTGGCGACGGGGGGAGAGGTGATCCAGTCAGTGGCACCAGGTGTGGCCAGAGAAGTGAGTCTTGCCAAGCTCCTCGGATTGTTCTGAATCTCTGGCAGCCTCCTCAACCTTCTGCGGCGTTCGTCTTCCACTGCCGTAACCAGTCTGGATTGTGCCCCTCTATCAGAAGCTTGGGCGAGGGTGGAGAATGGCGTGAGTAGGGGTTGGAGAGAGGGGAAAGAGCTGATGGCTGAGTCGCGGATGCTCCTCAGATCCGCTTGGAAGGGGAAGGAGCCTTCCTCCACATTGCGTACAGGGTCGTGGAGGCAAGGGAAGCGCATGGGGAGCAGGGAGGCGATCTGGTGCCAGCAGCCCAGGAAGGCTGCTTGCGCCGTCTGCTCCAACGACCGGCAGCCAAGGCCGCCCATGCGAGTAGGGAGGGAGGCCTGGAGGGAAGCTGAAGCTGAGGGGAAAGATGAAGAATGTAGTAGGGCTGCCAGGGACTGCTGAAGGGAGTCATCATATTCCTTGTAGAGCTCCGCCACCATGCCCAAGGGGGCGACTGTCCGTTGCAGATAGCAAGCCCGTTGGCCGATGCAGCGGGTGAGGATGGCCAACGCCAGCTGCGTATCCCCAAGGAGGGGAAGGGAAGGGAGGGGGGCGAGGTGTTTGTGAAGGCGTTCCCGCAAGTCCACTGCCACGTGAGCTGGTGTATGGAAGGGGACCTTGAGGATGGCCAGCCCATTGGCAGGGGTCTGACAGCCGTGGGGGAGCTGAAGGTTGGCAGGGAGACCGCGTGGGGACCAGGCCACGCTCTTGGACGGGCAAACCTGCAGGCCCATCAGGTCCAATTCGCGAACGAGCAAGGGGTAAGCCGCTATGACTTCAGCTGGAGGTCCAATGATGTGTGTGTCATCCGCGTAGGAAGGGAAGAGGAGGTCTGGGTGTTGGCTCTGAGTGCGCCGATTAGCCCGGCAATGTGCCAACGCAAACAGGATTGGGCAAGGGGATCCGCCTGGCGTGTGCCAGAAGATGACCACAGCGTCTTCCATGACTCACCGGCTTGCCACAGCAGCCGCCCTGGGCGGCCATAGGCCATGAGGATATAGGGTATAAGGGAAGGGAAGTGATCGCGCAGCTCCTCCATGATGACGCTGCGCTCCACTGTGTTATAGGCGTTACTGATATCCAGCCTAAGGACCATCACTGAAGGGTCCACGTCGAGAGCTGCACGGACGCCGTGGATGAGGGCCTCCACCCCGCAGGACATGCCAGCACCAAATTGGTGGGGCGATAGATGGCTGGTCAGCTGGGTTTCAGCTCGTTGCACACGGCCTTTGATACCAGCCGCATGACAATCTCCGTCATCGCAATGGGTCTGATACCGCCTGTTGGCTTCGCAAGGGCTAGCAGGTGGCTGGAGTTTAAGGCATCGGCAATGCGTGGTGGAATGGCAGCCCTAAAATGTGCCGGCAGGTGGACAGTAACAAGGAGAAGCTCCTCTCATCCCCATCAAGCAGTAGGTCGTGTAGGTGCTCAAAGAGCCATCCAGAAGGGCCTCCAGACATCATCCGGGGGGCTTTGGTCAGGGCCACATGGAGCGCCTCTGCCGATAGGTCGAGAGGGTTGGGGAGCTCGCCAGCCCAGGGCTCAAGGGGGTGTTGTGGAGGGGGGTGGAGCTGTCGCAAGATAGCCTCTGTGGCGTCATTGGTAGTAGCCAGGGGGTCAGGGCAAAGGGCCTGAGCGGCCCGGGAAAGTTCTCCTACCCTGCCAAAGCGTCTTGCCCGCGCTAGATTGCCAGCTGTGGACTGTTGAGAGGGCTGGTTGACTGATCCATTGCGCGCCCGCCGCTGAGAGAGCGTGACCCGAGCAGCTGCTGAACGCTGCTGAGCCAACTCCTCCCATTTTCCACTTGTAAATTTAGCCAGTCTGTCTTGGAGTGTCTTGCGGCCTCTGACGCCAAAAGAGGGAAGATGGCCAAGAACAAGCTTGGGAAAAAGCATGTACAAGGCCCAGGCCGCCTCGTCCATAGAGTCCGCTTCGATACGAGCAAGGTAAGGCGTAAGAACCTTGGTGCACTCACGACGTGCCCATCTGGGAGTGTGGCGTAGGGTTTGAAGACCGTCAGGGATGAGGAGGGAGGGGAGGTCCACTGTGGCAGCCCAATGTCAGCTCTCTGAAGAAGGGGGTGGTGGAGGCCGGACGGTGCCCGGCACATGTGAACTTGCTGCCAGCTGCTGCTGATTCTGACGATTGTGGCAGTGATAGGCATGGACTGGCAGCCCTCTCGTGCAGAATCGTTGCTGGCATACTGGGCAGGGGACTCTCTGGTCTGGAGCATTTGGGAGGCCCTTGTGGACAGGGCTCGGGTCGTGAGACCGACCCTGCTGATGGCGAGGTCGTTCGTGATGGTCACCAGCTGGACGGCGTCTTATGACAGCAGATTGAGGCAGCAAGGGAGGAAGAGGTACGGGAAGAGTTAGCAGGGAAGGTAGAGGAGGCAATGGTGACGGCGGCACTGCTGGTGGTGGTGAGGTGGTGGCTCCGGGGCAGGGACTGGTGGAGGCACTGGTGAATGCACAGCTGGAGCTTGGGGAAGAGATGGGCGTTGCCTTCGAAACGAGAGTAGATGCAGCAGACTTCGCGGCCGGCACGGAAGAGAGGGCCCGTCCGCAGTAGAGGAGTCGCTTGACTGTGCCGGGCTGGTGACAATTGCGACTCGGGGGTCCATGTTGGGGGCCTCGGACTCTGCATCCGAGGAGGCCGAGCCGGGGTCCGCAAGCCGAGCCATCTCATCAGGAGCAGGGACTGCAGGGACTGCAGGGAGGGGCTCGGGCTCCGCAGCCGTCGTCGGGGAGGAGCGTGAAGAAGCTGAAAAAGCTGGAAGGGGCGTTGAAGGAGAGTGGGAAGGTCGGCCACTGAGGCAATGGCAGCCCTCGTTGCAGCAGTCGAGCTGCGGGTGCGGTAAGGGCGAGGGGCGCGCCGAGACGGGCTGCGCGCCGCGCCTCG
>WELB01000251.1:135162-184842 GCA_009602725.1 Spirogloea muscicola
CGCCGCCGGTCCCGGCGCTGCCCTCGGTCCCGCGTGCTGCGATGGCGGCGCTGGCGCTGGGTCCTCCAGCAGTAGCGGCGGCGTCGCCGGGGCTCGCTCCGAGCCTGAGACGCTTGCCGGCCCGGCAGCGTCGCGGCGCAGCCTGCGACGTGTACCACGACGGCGCGTGGGTGCCGGCGGGCGCCGCGCCGCGCCCGGGCGCCTACACGGGCGCCTCGTGCCCGTTCATCTACGAGCCCCAGAATTGCGAGCGCATGGGCCGCCCCGGCTCGGCCGCATACCTCGCCTGGCGCTGGCAGGCAAGACGTCGCCGCTGTCGCCGCTCCCTTGTCGCCTCCGTCGGCTATCGCTAAGCTTTCGAAGTCACACTTAGCTAAACTGTAAGGCTGTAGGGGTGCAAGGACTTGGAGTTTAGGGGTAGGGTTCAAACCTCAACATTCTCCTGTTCGTAAGTCATCTTGGTCCTTTCAAGTATTGACAGCCTTCCACCTACGCGCCTCACTAAACCACACCTGCTGCACACCTAGGCATGCTATCATGGGCACGTCTCAGCGAGCCAGTCTTGCACAAACTCGCTTCTTTCTTGACTCGAGCTGCAAGCCTAGACTACAGGTCCCCTACTTCAGAATTACACTTTGTTTCCTCAAGACTTTTTGGTAACTAATTGCCAGGAACTAAAATTGATGTTTTGATTGAAGCTTGCTCACGCCCTGCTCAGGTCCCAGTTGACTCCTGCACACTGCATGGGAATCAGTTCGCAGTTTCAAGAGGTTATCAGTGGCTGATAGAGCGGGTATTACCCTGCGCAGCCAGCGCATTGTGAGCTACCCTACTTCTCTGCACGGGCCTTCTTGGGTGCGCTGCGGGACGGTGTTGCTGCTTTCGTCGGCGACTCGCTCGTCCGCAACCTCTATCAGTCTGTCACCTGCCTGCTGCATGCTGAGGACAGCACTGGTCACCAGTGGTATGGCGCATTTGACACTGGATTTCTGCCCAAGGGCTGCCATTACCCCACCTGGAACGAGGTGCCACTCGCCATCCACCCTGCACTTTGCCACAACTTTTGTATCCTAAAGAAACGTAAATTTCTTCCGAAGTGAGCGCTAAGGCTCAGAGGTGTCTTCAGTTCCCTGTACTTGCCAAAGTCGGCCTCTTTGAGCAACTACGACTTGTAGCTCCGCCTTCGTGTCACTATTCAAGTGACAGACTTACGAAGGTCTTCCAAGCCATTAGGGTGCGACAGAAGCCCTCTGTGGTTCCATCTTTGGCAGGCAGCACATCAAGAGGAAGACATTCCCACACAGCTGCGATCTGTGTGCATGCAGAGTCAGTGCCACCGCTTCCTGGGCCGAAACGTGACGCTGTGCTACTATGGCTCGAATTTCCTGGCTAAGTCCGGCAAGGACGACTTGCATTTTGAGAGCGCTGGCATTGCTAGGCAGAGCGAGCAGCATTATCTGGTGTACCTCGACGAGCCGGATCCCGGCTGGTTCTACGTCTTGCCAAGGCTGCACCTCCTAGTCCTGGGCTCTGGGCAGTGGTACCTCGGCAGCGGCAAGTGGGTGCCGCACTTCAGATTATGGTGCATGATTCTGCAACATGCCCAGCTAATCGAGAGCAAAATTTTGAAGTTGGGTACTTCACCAACCACTCTTGACTTCTGCCTTCTGTTTCAATCACCCTCAAGGAAGAAGACCTACCTCCTCAACGACAAGGTTCAGGACGGCCTGAACGACCTTATGGCGTACCAGCAGGCGCTGCTGGCAATGAGGCGGGCCGTGGCAATGGCGCCTGGCTTCAAGGGCGTTCCTACCTTTGTCTCCCACTCGCCGACGCACTACAGCAAGGGGGAGTGGAACTCTGGCGGGACGTGCACTGGTCAGTTCTTTCACTACTTCCGCATTGCACCTTCAAGCAGTGGTCCCTGTACCTTGCTACAACATTCCCCCTTTACGGAGTGTCTGCTTGCTAGAGTATTGATGACGTGGTTGCTTGGTGATATCTACCATAGCAACGGAGCCTGGCAGCGCTGAGGAAGCTGCTGAGGTGGAGGAGACGTTCAAGAGTGTTGTGGAGGTGGAGCGAGCTGTCTTTGATGCTGAGCCCTTCCACTTCCTGGAGATTTCACACATTTCTGCATTCCGACGGGACGCTCATGTGGGTTCCTCGGGACATCAAATGAGCAATGGTACGTCCCAAAGGCGAGCGCTGCTGATGGATGAAGCAAGGAGGCGGAGGCCCAGGAAACGGCGGAAAGGTGGCGGTGGCCGCAAGAGCGCGGTCAGGTCAGATTGCATGCATTGGTGTCTTCCTGGAGTGACTGACACCTGGGCGGACTTGCTGCAGGCCACATTCAATCAAGACTTGCAAAATTGACAATGACCCCCTTGACAGACATTTACTGTCGCTCATTGGCTCCCATAACAATAGTGGGCTTTAGGAACACACCCATTTATCCTAGCCATGATAGTGAAGTTTGACATTAACAGCTAATTCGAGATGAACGAGCTTACAAATTGGGAACAAGGAGTCTCAAGATGCACAATGGTGCCCCCAACATTGTCAAAATGTAGACTAGTCCGCATCAACCCCTTCCAGTAGCACCGCATATAACTTACAAATGTTGCACTTGCTCCATGGCACGTGCAGCCTCCGACACATCTGTAACATTTACATGACTGGAACCCTTCTGTGACCTCTACATGTCTGGAACCCTTATCTAAGCACCTGGAACGCTCAGTCGCAGCCTGATCATTGACACAATCAGAGGACAGCTATCAATAAGCAGTGACCAAGAAGGCTGCTATTCATAATATCAGCTCAGTGGAGAAGAAAGTCGACTGGTGCTCTCATTGCCGCACAAGATGATGATTGTGGACCTCTGAGTCAACATATTGTCCCAAGTGTCTAATTGAGACTTAGACAGTAACTAGAGCAGGGGTAATATTGGTCCTAGCTCTGAGGATTTGATTGCTTCGTGGCTATCGTTGACAGATGGATGCAAGAGAGAAGGCCGCAGCATGAACAAGTAACACTACTGCCTGCGCACTGTTTCAATTGTAGCTGGGTGTGCTACAATGAGATATGGACCGATTGCAGAAGGGGAAAGCGATGCCGGAGCATCCAGCTTCTCCATCATGACAGGAGTGCTTTCTCCAGGACTTCCTTGAGCTCGCCGTTTTGGTAAGCCTCTGCAATGCAGAGCCAACAGAACATGGACTCAGCAGCAGCTTGTCTTCTGGGCGACTGGTCTTCTGGACCCAAATGCAAGGCGAAAACTGCTGGAATTGCTGGATGGCTGCTATTTAATTGTACAAATGAGGAGTTTCAACTCTATCAAGATCTTCAGTGTCTCCAGGATCAGCAGTGGCAGCACCTTCCGCACGCTTACAACGTGCAACCATATCGAGTGATAAGAGCTGCTTGAAAATGTGGCACTTCCTCATCTGACTTGACGATTCTTTGAGCAGATACTACCTATAGCAATGTCGCAACCACCAAAGAATTCGCCGTCAATGTAGATCTGGGGGAACGTGGGCCACCGGGAGTACTCCTTCATGCCCTGCCGCAACCGCTCGTCTTCAAGGATGTTGACGGTCTCGTACGGCACAGCCATGGCGTTGAGGATCTGAACACACGTGTTGGAGAAGCCGCACTGCGGGAACTGGCGGTTGCCCTTCATGAACAGCACCACCTTGTTATCTACCACGAACTTGTGCAGCGCCTCCTTTAGCTCGGGAGTCAGGTCTGCGCCCCGTCGCACCAAGCCAGCCAGAGGCATCAGGCTCCAGAGCCCATTGGTCAGAGTCAAGGTAAGGGTTCACGCGGGGCCTGCTGGCCGACAACGCCCATGTGCAACGGCTCAGCCCTGCCCTGACATGACCGTAACAAATGCTTCGTCAGAGCTGGCAGAGCGAAGCGGCTCCTGACGTCGAACATGTAGCTCAGAGTACGTGCAGCTAATTGCTGCGACCAGTGGGACGACCACGTCTTGAACACGTACTGCACACTGCAGACCAGTGCAGCAGCTGCCGCTCACGTCGTGGAGCTCGGCCAGCTTCATGGGCAGGCGCACTCACATCCCGGGCTCCCGGGACCGACGCCGGCAGAGGCTCGGCACAGCGGCAGCGGCTGCCGCCGCCGCCAGCTCTGCCGCCCCAGCTCCGTCGCAGGCGAAGGCGCTGCCAGCGCCAGCAGCTGCCTGGCGCCCGCAGTTCGCCGGCCGAGGGGCCCACCGAGCGAGCACGGCACCGCGCCTTCTGCTGCACTTCCGCCAATGGCGGCGGTGGCGGCGGCGGCGGCGGCGGCGGAGGCGGCGGCCGCCATAGCGCGCTCTGGCGAAGCACGACGGCAGTGGGGCTGTTGGTGGGGTAGCGAGAGAGCTGACGATGGGGGGTGTAGTGTTTAGTGGTGTAGTGGCAGCCCGTATTGGGGCGTTGACGAGCGGCTGCAAACGGTGGGAGAGAGGGACTGCTTGGGTAACGTGGGAGCGTGGCCCTCGGGCCCATCTCTCGCACTGGGATTAGGCTTCCTGAAAGAAGGGCTTCCTGAAGAAAGCGGCTGCTGATATGAAAGAATCGGCTGTGAAATGCCAGCCAGATGCAGCTCCTGAAGCAGCTACTGCGACATTGCGTCGCATCCTCCATGCCAGCTGCGCCGGGGATGAGCTCCGCCACCGCCACCGCCGCCCCCAGCGGCGTTGCTCCCGCGGCGCTCATTGCTCTCGTCACGAGGGCTCGAGCTGCTGCGCAATGTCCGCTGCGGGCCTTCCCATCGGCCTCCCACGCACAGGCTGAGCCGGCTTCCTTGAGGCGCGTCGACTTGCCCGCTGCCTGCTCCGCCCTGCCGTGGGACGACACAGGATGCACGCTACCTTTCCTTTGACATGGATCCCCAGTCTCGCTTGCGAGCAGCTCTTCAGTGTGAGTGATGAGCCTGTAGCTCTGAGCTCTAGACAGGATGCAGCATTGACAGTGCAGCAGGTGCTGGTCCAGGTCCAGGGGCGCCTGCAGCTGGGGTGCGAAGCCGAGACTATTAGCGGCAAACAGTCGTCTGTATCGCTGTAAAGCTCCTCCCCCTCCTTTCGGCACCTTAGTTTAGGTCTCCGTATGATGCAGCCTTGTTTAGTTTGCACTAGATTCTGTCTGAACAATGTGTTGGCATGAATTGGCCTCCCTTTCATTTCATGCGCTCCGCACGCCTTCTCTCCCCCTTTCTACATCGAAATGCAAACTGCAGATTGGTTCCTGCCAAAGCTTTGTAACATTTCGGCTGAACCCCTTACCAGCGCAATGGGAGGACATACCATGCCACAATGTACAGTGCTCAATGGCCTTGTCGTGAAGTGACTGATTGTCGCAGACGGCTGCAGGCCAACGACTACCGCAGCTCCAGCGCGTGTACCGTCCGGATGTGGATGGGGAGGTCGAGGAGGTGAAGGAGCAGGCTGCAGGAATTGTGCGTGATGCAAAGGGCGACACGCCAGGAGGGCCGCCATTGCTCACCATTCTGGCTGGGGCTTTTGTCCTTATTCTTGTGCTCTGGGTGCTAGTTTCCCTGATAAGGGGCGTCGCTGGCCTTTTATTGGGCTAGCTTCGAGTCCAGGCTAGCTTTGCATCACAATTTTGATAGTGTACATCAGCAAACAGCACTGCCAATCATCCATTAGCAGCTTGCGCTTGAGTTTCAAGCTCAAGCGCAGGCGACCACTGGCTGTCTTCTGCTGATGCTGCAACAAGTGGCTAAAGCGCAACTCGGTGAGCTGACTGCTGCTCACTTCGCATACAGTGCTCGACATACATTGCTCCTCGAGCATTCTCGCAATGTACGCAGAGGTCTGGGGCCGGCACGCATGCCTCGCAGGAAGGCGTTGCCTTCTGTGAGGCGCGGGCTGACCAATTCATCGGCACACAATGCTCTCTGCAACGCCGAGTGCGAGCCGCTCAAGGTAAATGGCGGCTGCACTTTCACGACAGCTGCAAAACGCTCGCTATGGCTTCTATACAGCTGTTGAGATTTGGCTCGTCGTAAACTAGCTATCAGGAAGCCCACCTAGTCAGACATATTGCGCTCTGTCACCCGCAACTCATCAAGAGCATTAAGGCAGCTTCTCTCACAAGGTTAGGGTGCGTCGCTGCTGGGAGAGGCAGGAATGTGCCAGTAGACAGGTCAACGCACGCGCACGGCAGAGGCGCTGGCGTTGGTTTGAGGCTGGCAGTCCGGGCCCCCTCGCATGCGAGGGGGGGAGCCGGCAGCGGCTCGCTCTGAGCTGCAAGCCGACACCTGCTCCGCACGATAAAGGAGGCAGAGCAGTAACGCCTGGGCTCGAGCTGCTGGGATGGTGGGGGTTTAGGCTTGTACTTCCAGACTCGTGAGGCTGGAAGACAGAGACAGCGGCAGCGGCACGCTCAAGGATCGACTGGGACACACGACACCGCACAGAGCAGCAACAAGGAGGCCATTCATTCGAGTGTTGGCTCGCCGGGAAGCGCGCCAGACGGGAGCCCATGTCGTCCACGACGCTGCCGGCCCTGCGGCGCGGCCGCCGCTGAGCAGTCTCTACAGCTTGGCGGGGAGGGCCGCAGGCGGTCGCCGCGGCCATGGCGCGCCCAAGGCCAGCCCGGCCGCTCGGCCGAGCGGCAGCGGCGGCGCGGGCGGCGGCGGCGGCGGCCCGGTGACGGCGGCAGTCCTCAGCGGCCGCTTCTGTGGTAGGGTTTTCGGAAGGATAGACTGCGGCTTTGGAAGGGTGCGGCTGCTGAAATGTACTGTGATTGTGATTATGATTATGATCATGAAGGCGGCAGTAAAAGCCGGCCGGGAGAAATCGGGGCGGCGGGGACGGATAAATTCAGGGTAGGGAGCCGGAAAAAGGAAAATGAATATTACAAAAAAAGCCGGAAAGGAGGGGAAGGGTAGCTGGGGGCGGGGGCCACGCTGTCATCCACGCTGGCGGCCACGCGGGACGAGCATGCGCCACCGAGGACGCCACGTAGTCACGCTTCCGACGTGGCCCNTTCGCGCGCGGCAAGGACCGGCTGCGGCGGCGCGGCGGCGAGGCGGCTGCCAACGGCGGCGGCGAGGCCGAGGAGGAGGACAAGCGGGCCAGGAGGAGGAGGAGAGAGGAGAAGAAGCGGAGGCGGCGGGGAGGCGCTAACGACGAGGACGGCGGCGGCGGCGGCGGCGGCCGCGACGGCGACGGCGCGAGCGCCGAGGACGCCGCCGGCCGCGGGGACGACCGGGTCGGCGACGAGCCTGAGGGAGGCGGTGATGGATCGCGAGCCAGGCGGCGCGAAAAGAAGAGGCGCAAAAAGGGAGGAAGCGACGACTCGAACTCGGGCCCCCAAAGTCGTAAGGAGCGCCGCCGCCATCGCCACCGCAGCCATGGAAAGGGCCGCGATGGCGGCCATGACGAGCGCCACGAGCGCCGACGGCGCAGCAGCGAGGAGCGGCCGAGGAAGCGCCGCAAGGAGAAGCGGCGAAGGCGCCGGGGAGGAGTGGAGGCCGCCGCGACGCCGTCCTCCAGCGAGGTGACGGACGCCTCGCCCAGCGGCGAGGTCACGGGAGCCGCTCCGGCGGCCGGCGCCGTGGCCTTAGTCGCCGACCTCGTCGCAGTCTTCCCGGCCGTCTCTGAGGATCTGCAACAGGTGCGTAGCCTCTCCGCGATGCGCCAACGGCTGTTTGGCCACACGTTTACAGCTTTCAATGGTGTTTCCAGGCACTGCTCGTTGCAGCCTATGCCAATGCCAGCAGAATCCTTGGCCTCACTTGGGCGGCTGAGCGGCAGCGCCGCCCAAGAAAGCCATTGGTTGCACAGCATGACCAGTTTCACAGAAAATCGTAGGTAACCTTGATACATCGGTCCCAGCATTGCGAGCAATACTCACACGCACTCGTGGTCGTCATATTGAGATTGAGGTTTCAATTGCACGCTGAGGCATGCTTTGTGGGCTGCCCTGCAGCTGCTGCGGATGGTCGATGACGGCCAGGCCGTCGACGTAGCCGGCGTCGAGGACATGGAACTCCGCCGGCGGCTGCAGGATCTGTTCCGGGCGCTGCGGCTGGCCGAGTCCGCGCTCGGCCTCTTCTCGCTGCCGCCGGGGGCGCCGGCGACGCTGGAGGTGCTGGCTCCGGGGCTCACGGCAGCGGTGTCCACGCCCCCACGAGGCTCGGAGCCCGCTGCGCAGTCGAGCTCGGGCCCGGTGGTGGAGAGCGTCGAGGACGTGGACAGGGGCAACGTGGGAGCAACGCAGGCCAGGCCGGCGGCGTCGTCCATCGGGCCCCTCATGCAGCCCGCAGACGAGGCCGCCAGCGAGGGCCAGATGAGTGATGCAGCGCTGCTGGAGGCTGGGCAGCCAAGCCGGAGGCTCGACAAGCCACTGCAGCCAGCGCCGCCATTGGAGCCTGAATCTGAGCAGGCCGGCCAGTCCAGTCCGCCAAGGCGAAGGTAGCAGTCGACGGGGCTGCCTGCTGGGCCACATTGCCTTTTGCGACTCGCTGCCTTCTGCTGGACGACCTTGGGTAGTCTGTGCAACATAGTAACAGGTCTTCATGCTTGGTTATGTTGGACTTGAGCTACTCGACCTCCGCAGCCAACACTGCTTGATCCGAGGTGCCTGACAGTTGAGGTCCTTGCAGGCTGGTCGGACCGGCGATGCCACCGCCGGAGGTCTTGGCAGCCGCTGCCCGCCTGACCGAGGCCGGCGAAGCGCTGCGGTGAGCACATGCAGCCAGCATTTGCAGTCAGTAGAGATTCTCACTAGGTTGATCTTGTTATGCGCCGCTTATACTGGACTGCATACATCTTAAGCTACATGGATTTAGTGACACGAGCATGGCGGCGCAAGCAGGGCCGCGGAGGCCGAGCTGGAGATGGAGCCTTTGGTTGGGCCGCCACCGCCAGCAGCCGTTGCCGAGGCCGAGGATGCCACGGAGGCCGAGCGCTTTGAGGAGGTCAGGGGCACCACATCGCACCTCTGGATGCTGCCTTGTAGGATTATCCTTGTCATTAGGCAAGTGGTCCTGATAGATTTTCGAAGCTAGTCTGAAGTGCATTGTGCCTGCGATACTGCAGGTCCTCCGTGTTAGTGTGCCGGGGCTGAATGCATATGACATTCTGGGCGTCCAACCACATGCTGCGGCCGCAGAGCTGAAGAAGAGGTAATAAAGCATCTTAGCTTATGTAAGCAATATGAATGCTGGCCATGATTGTCTGGCTGCGAGAAAACAGAAGCCAAGGAAAGGGCGCCAGAGACTAGGGTTACGCTTGTAAAAGGGGCTCGGTCCGAGGATTCGAGGGATTCAGGTTAAACAACCAGGGATGGCGTGCTGCTGACTTGCCAATGGCATACTTCGCGGGTCTGCAGGTACTGGAAGCTATCACTACTGGTGCACCCGGACAAGAATGCACACCCACAGGCCCAGGCGGCTTTCACGCTCGTCAATCAAGCATTCAAGGATCTCCAGGATCCCATCAAGGTCAGTTGCTACTAACACCCATGATCTCGAATCCTGGAGGGCATTGCTGCTTGTGATGGTAGTGAGGCTCAGGCACAGAGACTGCTTGTTGAGCTATGTGGGTGCACCGTGGAGCTCACTGCCTTTACTTGTGGGTTTCTCTGCAATGTGCAGAGGTCTACAATAGATGGGCAAATTGCTGATGCCCAGGACCGCAAGGAGTTCGAGGTTGGTGCCGTCAGTAGCCACTTCTTTCTGACTAACAGTTGATACTCTCTGCGAGCCATCTACTTTGCTGCCGCTGTCCGATCTTCCTCAGATGACCATGTGCAGGACGTGTCTGAATTGCAGCTACTCTCTCATTGCAAGCAGAGATGGATCTGCAACATACCTTCCAAAGTCATTTGTTAGAAGTACATTTGATGTTTGTAAGGCAGGCTCTTCATAGTGCTCACAAAGAAGAACTATGACGAGCATTGGCCTCCTGTCTTTCTAGGCGGAACTCGTCGCACGCAAGGAGGCTGCTCAGTGGAGGAAGATAAGAGGTCCGCACAGACTCCTTGCTCTACAATCAGCCAGAGTCCTCATCCACATTTCTCAGTCGCTGAGCCTTTCGCAGGACATTTGAACTGGTTCTGCAGAAGCGCTTGACACGGTTTGATCTGTTTGTCCGCTCAATGTGTCATATCATGCAGCCATAGTGGTGCATTATTAGAAATGCATCTCCTATGACTTCATTACCTAGGAAAGACAGCTATGGATAGAGCCAGGCAATGATATCAATACACAAAAAGGACACACAAAAAGTTGCTGATATAGATATGGTGCTCCGTTTATTGACAAGCTAGTCCTGGAATTCTGCACTCGGTTTTTGAATTGCAATTGTTAGAAAGGAAATGGAAGAGCTTAGTCCACCACCTCCAACTCCTGGCACTCTGTACAGCAATAACACCTATCTTGCTGCCTGTGCTTCTCTGCAGGTGAAATGGAGGTAGGCGACGAGGACCTGTTGAGTGGTGCAGCTGAGCAAGGGCCAGTGCGAGGGACGTGGATGACGGAGCTGCCTCCTGAACGGCAGGCACGCCCATAAGATCCTAAAAGCATGCTCCTTCTACTTGGTGCTTGAGAAGCCGAAGATCGTCAGCTAGGCCAGTCAGGGTTGCGCCATAATATTGTATGGGAGGTACCACATTGGCAACCAGTCAAAGCCTGTCAAAACGATGTGCAGCTCATGCTCTCAACTGGCCGTCTTGTTCATCAGGCACGGCAGGCGCAGACAAACACGTTCTTCAGTCGCAAGGAGGTCGGGGAAAGGGGAGACACCAGTGCCTGGACTGACACGCCCGCAGATAAGGCCCGCAAGGCCAAGCAGTTGTAAGTGCGGCAGTTCATGTTGGATGGAAACTGAGCGCTGACAGTGCTCTAGCATTGTGTCTCAGCTATTGCTTACTCAAACTTTTGGCATCTGAAAAAGGAGGGAGCGGCAGCTGCTTGACCACTCCATATTCATCAGACAGATCATCTTTAAATGGTGGTTGTCAGTACCTAGGACCAGAGTGACCTGGCTGGGCAGCTGGATTTGATGTTGGTAAGTAGGTATCTGCAACAAAGTGTCGTAAATTTGAGGCTCTTTCTTGTGCTTGATTGTCTGAGCAGCTACTTAGAGGCATACAACCAGACAATGCTCCAGGGCCCTAGCGAGGGCGAGCAGGCAGCGCTGCTGGAGCAGCGCAAGGCTGCAGAGGTTGGTGAGATGCTGGATGCATACAATTCGAGCGCACGCGCTTCATCGCTTGTGGACAAGCACCAGAAGGAGAGGGTGCGTGAAGCCATCAAGGAGAAGAAGCAGCAGAGAAAGCAGAAGCAGGAGAGCCTCGGCGACGGCAAGGAGCAGCACAAGGCAGAGGCCTGGGAGGGGAAGCACCCCTGGAAGCCGTGGGACCGCGAGAAGGACCTGGTCACCGGCCCGGCTGCCTCTAAATGGACACCAAATGCCATGGCCCAGAATTTGGCAGCCAAATTTGGCAGTGAACGTCGCTTCTTATAGTGCTGGCTTGTATACTCGGCACTTCGATTGCACTTTAGGAATGTGCACATGAAGGATCGCTGTCAAGCAGGCCAGGCAGGCAGCACTTGCAGAGTACATGTTTTTACTTGACTTCAACTTTCAGGGTTTTTGTACAGGAGGTATGGCTGCCATTAAGACCAAACACTGGGCTTTGGCTGACGTTGTGAGCACTGGCATGCAGAGGCGAAATGGTTTGATGAGTCAGCCCTTGAGTATGGGCCACCACGGTGACTGTTGGCAGATAGTAAATGGCACTGTGATGAAGAGCTTGATAAGTGGAGGTTGTCAATGAACTGGATATATTCATCAATCAAAGGTAGAATGTCCACTTAAATCCCAAAATCTTGTCAGCGACAAGGCATGAGCAATTGGCTAATGGAGTCAAATACTGTACTTGCTAGTCACTGCACCTGCAGCTTGATGCTTGCATGACTGTTTGCTCGGAGCTACCAACAGCAAGCTACTGTTTACCGTCACGGTCAATTGTCATGGCAATGAGAAGCAGTAGTATGCTGCTGGTTGGTGGCCTGGCACACGACACTAAGTCAAATCCAGAAGAGCTGGCGAGTTGGCCTTCACTTTACCTCTGGGGGAATGAGGACCTGATCCATCGCCTGGACAGACACAATGTAGTCAACATACTGATTGGAGTGATAGATGGCGGCCGGGTTGGTGGACGTGCCCGGACCGAGGCGCACGAGCGCGCTGTTCTTGCTGGGAGGCGGGAACTTGAGCAGCCGGTGGCCCGCGTCCAGCGTCGTGTACAGCTTGCCAGGCTTGTCGTGCGCGAGCACGTGGTACGAGATGTAGCCCGGAAGGAGGTGGAAGTTGAGGACGCGTCTAAGCGTCGTCACGTTGACGAGCTTGGAGCGATACTTGGGCGCCAGAACGTTGAAAGCGTTGTTGTCAGGCGCAAGGATCGTGATGTTGCGCGAGTTCAGGTACCCGCCCAGCGATGCCGTCAGCCCTGCAAGGTTGCACGCAGCACGAGCCGCTGCATTGCCTCCTCGTCTTGCCGTGCAGACGGGCGGCGTGTTCATGGCAATGCCAAAGCGAGCTGAGAAAAAGCAGTGTCCTGCTCGCTGCGCAGCGGCCGCAACAGCGGACGGGCGGGGCACGCACCAGACTTGTTGAGTAGGCTGATGAAGTAGCTGAACCTCTTCTGCGGCGCCTTCTGTAGCGCCGCTACCACCTTCTTCAGCTCCGCCTTGCCGTCCCTCTGTGCGACACGGCCCGGCGGCGGCGGCATCAGAGACTCGCCCGTCGCACAGCTTGGCGGCGGAGGTCAGGCGCCGCAGCTGCAGGCGAGAGCGCGGAGTGGCGTTGCCGGCCCAAGGCGAGTCAGGAGAAGGCCGGAGCCGCGGCGAGCATGCGGAGCTCACGGCGTCGGCTGCGGCGAGGCAGAGCGCGAGGAGCAGCAGGACGGCGAGGCGCCTCGGCGCCATGGCGGCGGCCTTGGTGGGCGCCCACCTTGCCGCCGCCTGGGGGCGCTGAGGAGGGGAGGAGGGAGGGCCCAGTTCGAATGGCTCCAACGGGAGGCCAGAACGCGCCGGCGTCCCGGGGCTGCGTTTGGGCCGCGTCGAAAAGAAGAGAGATATGCTCCTCTGATTTGTTGCAGTGACTGTGAGAGGGAGACAGAGACCAGCGAGGCCAGCACAAAGGAATGTACACGGTTACAAGGTACAAGGTACAAGGAACGCGTCGGGATTGCGTCCGGTAGCGCGTGCAGCGGCAGCTGCTCTGGCCCGCGCCAATGCACGGCAGGCCCCAACCGAGGCACATCCAGAGATAGAAATCCACTTCCAGAAGAGGGCGATGGCTGTGATTGGCCAGCCCAGAAACAAAAACAAATAAAGTACCGAGGTAGCCAGAAAAGTGCTAAGGCACACAGCGACTCAAGTGGCCACTGGATGGCCAATATTCCCCGTTGAGCAGCCGCAGGTCAGGTGCTAGTGCAAAGTGGGTCATCGCTGTGGAAGGCAGCCCTCTTTGCTATAGTGGTAACCGTGGTCAGAGCTCGATATAACCTTCAAACTCACACCACCAGCATTGCTCGTAATCAGCACAGTCGTTCCCAAAGCAAGCAGTGAGCAGCTCGCTTAATCAGGGCGCAATAGAGATGGAAGTATGGGGGTATGAAAGATCGTGTCTCCTCTCCCTTTCCAGAATCCTTCAACTCTCTGGACCTGATTATTGACAGGTACCATATGGAACCCTCCTGAGGAGAAGTAGGCATAGGCATACTCATAGGTGCTGCAGTCAAAGTTTGTCCGTTGTGCTGCCCGAGAAGAAGAGGACTGCGCACATTACCTACCAATAGGCAAGACAACATTGCAATCAGACTGTAGCCAGGCAATCAGTCCAAGGAATGTCGGTATATGCCCTTGCCTCACCGACGTGCTCGCCTCCCTCGCCTCCTCCCGCTTCCAACATTGCCATTGAGTACTTCTCATTGTATGTAGAAGTAAGCAATGACAAATACAATTGTGCCAACATCTTTGCCTTCTCGTATAACTCACTAAATAGTCGCTCCTGCGTTCATCAATACATGTGCGGGCAGGCCGCACTTGGTGGTGGCTCTGGGATTTGGCTGGGCACTCCTTCTCCAGCCGCTACTAAAGTCCAGCTGTTTAGTTAGGGGTTACTGAGCACCCCTTGGTGGCAGCCACTTGCATAGCTGCATTTGCACTTCTCTGCACCTTCAGCTATCCTCCACTCCCTCTGGGCTGCCCTTCCGCAGACACCGCCCATTAGGAGGAGCTTCTCCTTTCTCATTCGATTGTCTCCTTCCACTTCAAATTACAAATTCACAATCACCGGCAACTTACCAGAGGCAAGCAGATGTAGCACGCAGCATTGGTCATGTGGACTTGGCAGCTGTGTCGCAAGCCTGCTGCAGCTATATGAAGACAAGTGCGTTGCCGCCGCAACCATTGGTGGTTTTGTAGAATATCACATGAGGCTGCAGGCAAGCTCCCCAAGCTCAGGCCCGTGAGCCCTCCTAGAGGCAAGCGCTCCCTGACAGGGCGCAAGTCGTCAGCAGCCGGCCACGGTTGAGTGAGCACGGCAGCAAGGGCCGATCTCAAGAGGCGCCATGGCGGCTCGCATCAGCAAGCCTGTGCCATGCATTCGCAAGTCTCAGCACCAGCACCAGCCCCATTTGCAAGCGCCACAATTGGCTTCTTGCACTCGCTAATGTTGCTCCAAGCCTTAGTTGCTCCTCAACAGAGAGGGCGATGACTGTGGTTGGTCAGCCCAGAAAAAGGATTAAACAAGGCTGCGCAAGCTATGGCAGTCCAGGCCAAGGCCTCTACGCCAAATCTCGTCTGCTTGATAATGTCAAGCAAGCAATATGGCTTACGCGGCACTTCTTCATTGCTCATGAGCAACGACAGCACCCAGTCCTTTCTGAAGCCCTTCATGTATGCAGATTGGGCAGAGGACAGCAGCGACGAAATGCAGCACCATCAAGTCGTCATGTCGTCTTCACCATTCTCGTCTTTGGCCTCCTCCTCGTCATCGCCACCGCTGTCATCCTCGTGTGCCCCTCTTTGCACCCGGTTTGCCTCGGCATGCTCAACATAGTCTGTCTTGAAGTCATAATCAGGACTGTCGGCGTCAGCTGCATCTGCAGCGACCTCCTCGAGAACTGCTGTGCCAGCCCCTGCCGTTGACGTGGCTGCTCCTGCCGCTGCTGCCGCACTCAGCTTCTTTCGCCGCTTCCGCTCTGCTCGAGCAGCGTGCGGGTTGAGGATGCCGTCTGCGCTATACAACTGCTCGGCTTGGCTCAGGCCCTCTTTGCTGCGCGCAACTGAAGCCGTCTCTGCTGTGTCCATCTCGCTTGAGCCATCATGAGCTGGCAGGCCGCTGCCTGCTGCTTCACCTTGGCCTGGGCCTCGCTGGTTGCTGTCCTCGTCCTCGTCCTTGTCCACATCCTCGTCCTCATCCTCCTCCTGCAAGGAGTTTAACCGGCATAAGCACTGTGACTGACTGCAGCCAACCAACACGATGTTAACACTGCTCTAGGCACATCAGCATCAGTTCTAAACTGGGCTTGGGGGGGCCACCACACATCTGCGCGCAAGTGGATGCAGAATATAGAGTCGAAAGATAGCGAGAGAGAGATAGAGAGAGAATGAGAGATGGGGGGGANGGGCAGGGAGGGAGGAGGTAGGACAGGAGCAGAAAGGTCAGTGGGAGGGCCCACTTCGGCAGCCACGTCGAGGTCCATTGCCAGCGGCGCGCTGGCTGGGAGCTGCGAGAACGTGCTGGCATTGACACAGGGGAGGCCCGCGATGAGCGCAGACTCCTCGTCGCGGAACATGCTGTCAATGTCAAACTCCTTGCTCCACGTTGCCACTATTTCAGCACTCGCATGCTCGCCCGCGTCACTCTCCCGCACAGGTGGTAGCGTAAAATACGGTACTTTGCCTGCTCTTGCAGCAGCACAACAACCCATATGCGAATAAGTTCGTCAAGCGGGCCACCCATTTGTCAATAACGGTGGTGGTCGTCAACATGGAGATAATACAATGGCAATGATGGTGGTGAAAATCTGAGCAGCGAGCGCACCTTCATTCCAGTCTTTAAGGACAACGCGGGCGGCAGCGCGGACATCGGGTATGCCGCCCTTGCGGAGGCGGCCCCGCGTTGCCGCGACATTGCGCAGGAACTCATCCACGCCGTTGAAAGCAGGGACGCTGTACACAGCCATCAATCGCTCGGCGGAGCAGAGCTCCAGGATGCGGCTGACTGCACAACAGGCAGGCAAAGAGCATCAATCTGTAATGTCCCATAAATACTTGTATAATAGATGACTTTGCTAATTGGCACAATGAAAGATCACAAGCAATAAGATGGTTAAGAGTGACACAAGTCATGTTCAAGGACAGATTGGAAGCCATTCGCATAGGTGGGCAGACATAAACAGAGAGACCTGGCATGACAGGATCATCGAGCTGCTCCACCCGGACGGCATTGCGGAGTGCAGCGGCCGCGGCACCAGCGCTGTCTGCTGCAAAGACAATGCCGGGACAGTCCAGGAGCTTGACATGCTTGTCAAGGTGCACCTCCTGCAGCGACCGCGTGACACCTGGCGCAGCACCCACGGCCACCGCGCGGCTGCGCTTGAGGCTGTTGATCAAGCTGCTCTTCCCAACATTTGGCAGGCCGACAACGCCAACCGTGATGGTGGTCTTCAGCTGCACGCTTGCATGTGGCCGCACGACAGAATTCAATGCATCAGAAAGAGCACCCTGCATGCGCCCAACGTATACTTTTTTCCCGTGCCGCTTGACTCTAGCTTGAAGCCTAACCCCTATCTCTTCAATACATGATTTGAGACAGAACTCAGCTTCTTGAAACATTGTCCTGCACCTGGAGATTGCGCGAGTAATTTTTGAGCAGCTGCACAAGTGTGTCAGCACCGAGGCAGTTGCTGGATTCGAGCCCAGCGGCGGCTGCATCGGCCGGCAGTACGCGGCCCGCCCGCTGGCCAAGGTTGCGCCGCTGGCCCTGGGTGCTGCATTTGAACGCGACCGTCGGCAGCTCCTCCCGCAGGTACTTGAGCCATGCACGCGCCGCCTCCCGAGGTACCAAGTCTGCCAGCCACGCACCAAGGTGCAGTGAGGGAGAGGACAATTCAGTGGGGTGTGACTAAATAAGATCCATTCAGTTCTTGAATGGATCTTATCTTGCTAAAAAGCGCAGCTCCAGTGGACTTCATGACGTGACGGATGCAATCTCTGTCATCAAAGAAGGGCCGCAGCCACCAGCTTGCGTGCTGACCAATCTTATTGAGGAGCAGCACGACGCGCTTCGTGGAGCCTGCCTTCAGGACTGCGCGCTCGACGTCGAGGCAGCGGCAACCCAGGGGGTCGCGGGCGTCCAGGACCTGCTCCAAAAGGTGAGCTGCCGATTGGATTACCAAATGGTTGTCACACTGATGACCAACAAAGGCAGCAGTGAGCAAATGGACAGTCTTGATGAAAGTTGGGAGAGCAGCGCCACCTGGATGACAACGTCAGCTGCCTCCAACACCCTCCGGAAGTCCTTGTAAAACGCCCGCCGGGAGCCGTCTGCACGGCTTGGACAATGCAGAACAACTCAGGAAGGTGGAGCCAGGAGGAGAGAGGAGGGCTTGCATGGTGGAGTTGTCAAGGTGGTCATTGCGCAGGTGGTCGCAAGAGTGCGCGGCCGGCGACGCACGCCATGCCGAGGTCTGTCACCTTGCGCAGCGGTCTCGGCCTCGGCAGCCGGCCCCTGCTTGGCCCGCTTGCGCTCCACGGCCTCGAAGGCACCCCGGCGCTCTGCGGCATCCCGCGCCAGTCCCGCAATTCCCACAGCCCCGGCAGTGCCACCGCCTGCGGCTGGCAGCTCCTCCTCCCCAGCTCGCCGCTTGATGGCCTTCACCACGTCACGCATCACATTCCGCAGCGTGAGGTAACCCACATGCACTGAGTACCATCAATTGACACAATGAGGCATCGCAGACGTGGGCGTCGAAAGGGAGGACCCACGTCCATACCCGCTGCCGCTTCTCCTCCTTCTTAAGCTGCGCCTCCTCGGCAGCACGCTGCTTGCGCTGCTCCAGCAGTGCCAGCTCCTGCTCCCGGAACGGCCACTCGCTTGGTATGCCGGGATCCTTGAGCACCTGGCAACAAGCAAGCATGCCCGGACATTGGCTGACGTTGGCTAACCCGACGCTTGCCTCCACCTCCGCAGCACCTTCGGCTTGCCACACTTGGCAACGCTCTACATGAAGCTAGCTAGAATTCCTCAAAGGTAGAACTTCATCCAATACATATCAGTTGTGTCCTGACAGCGTAGCCTACCACTCTTATGATCGTGTACACAATTTAATCTTGATTGTTCATACACCCAATTGTTCCTGGACCCTCAGCGTTCCAGCAAGAGCAGCGCTCCAGAGGAATGGGCGCCGTGCGAGCCGCGGTGGCCACTGGGGCGTTCTGACATGCAGCAGCGAGGAGGGACGGGTGGCGCGGAAGGAGGCCCCCTGCAAACGCGGGGCGCTGCCGCTCACCTTGTGCTGCTTCTTGCCGGCCTGCTTCTTGGCCTCCTTGGCGGCCTTCTTGTGGTGCTCCTTGACCTTCTTCAGGATCTTGTACTTCTTGCGCAGCGGCATGCGCTTGCTCTTCGACTCTGCGCCGAGAAGCGCGCTAGCGGGGTGAGTGACGCTGCCGCAACTGGTCCCGAGCGAGAGCTTAGCACCAATACCCGAGGTGCACGACCCAAGTGAAGTCTTTCATGGTGTCAGGTGGGGCCCCTCGGCTCGGCGCTCACTCTTGCTCTTTTTAACCATGGTGGCGAGGCGCAGAGGAACAAATACGGAAGCCCCTGCAGCGGCGCGCCAGGGAGGGAAGCTCGCCGCAGCTAGCCGCCGCAGTGGGCGCAGAAGCAGAGGAAGGAGTGGGGCTCCGGGCTTTTCAGGGCGCACGCACGCCGGAGGGGGGGGGGGGGGGGGGGCGGGAGGGCAGAGCTGTCGGGGTTTGGGGTTTATGGGGGGTTCGGCCAGGCGGCCGAGGCGAGGGGCTGGTCGTGGCACTGGGCTGCGGCGGGGGAGATAGAGCGGAGAAGGAGGCCCGGGGGGACTGCTTCGATCACTCCTTCGGGGCTGGCCTCTGACCAGCCCCGAAGGTTACTGAGGGCCTGTTCACACCTGGTCACCGGGTCACGTCGAGGCGTACGTGTCGCGCGGTGTATGGAACGGCCGGCTTTACAACCTTGCGGGCCGGGTCATGGTCACTCGACAGGGAGGCGCCACATCGGACGCTGACGAGGACTCATTTCGGGCGGCGTTCAGGAGAAAACGCGCGCGTTTGCCACGAGGGCGGCCGGAACTGGGCCCTCCTCCCGAGGAGGGCCCAGTTTTGACCACCCGCCCTCCCCTCGTCCACCCCCGCTTCGGACCCGAAGGAGGCTGCCCGAATAGGGAAGAAGTGGCTCTCCCAATGGGGGCAAGGGCTGTGAGAAGCCAGCCCGAAAAGAATTGACAAGGAATAGGGACAGCTGGCACCCCCTCCCCCACCAAAATACACGTACATTCAAATACAGAAGTCCCCCGCCCCTTCTCCCCTCCCGCCCACCTCCCGGCAGTCTCTGGCCTGCAGCGCTGTCAGAGCGCCAGCCTGATTGCCAAGGCCGCGCAGTTCCGCAGTCGGTAGGGCAGCTGCATCTGGTGGCTGCCATGGCAGCAGCTGACATGCCGCCTGTAGCCTGCGACAGCGGCAACATTGCCTCGCCGCCGTTATGTAGCTTCCGGTTGCCAGGCGGTGCAGCGTGATCGCACTCCTCGCTTCCACCGGCACAGCTGCTCTGAATTTCGTGTCCCGCTTATCGATCGTGCCGCCAAGAGCCCGGACCAGCTTGTCGAAGACTCTGCGCGACACTCTCATGCGATTCCGGAAGTCCTGCTCGGTGAAGTCGACCTGCGGCTGCCGGAGCCAGCCGGTCGTCTGAGTGGAGCTTCACAGGAGGCGCTCTCTCCTTTCTTAGCATCATCATGGCCACGACAGCCCTGAAGTCGAACTGCGGCAGCAGACGGCCTCCGCCTCCGCCTCCACCTCCGCCTCCGCCTACGCCTCCGCCTCCGCTCCACTATGGATTCTCGGCCTCCGCCTCCGCTGGGCGCAGCTGCCAGCGGGCCAGGACTGCTATCGTGATGCAGCAAATCCGCCTCCGCTCGGGCGCCATGCCTGCAAGCCTGGTCGGCAGCGAGAAGGGGGAGCGTGAGCGCCCCCGCAGGCGCTGCTGCTGGGGTTTGAAGCTGCTGCCCTAGCGCGCCGGGCAGCCTATCCGACCGGGCGGGGCTTGGGGGGTGATTCCGCACGTGCAGGCGGCCTCGGCCTCGGTGGCGGCGACCTCCCCAAGACGGGGTGGTCAAAACGACTGTGACCGCACGACCAGGTGTGAACCGGCCTTAAATAAGGGCGCGCCATTCTCCCTGGACTTGTGTTCCATCCTCCCCCGTTCTGCCATAGCCTCTTCAGGCCCCGCAGTCGCTGCTTAGCTCGTAGTTTGGCCCTTTCGAACCTTGTCAATTCTTTTCGGGCTGGCTTCTCACAGCCCTTGCCCCCATTAGAAAAGTGCGCGCCCATAGAGAAGAGGGGCTGGCAAAGCCAGCCTAAAAAAGAATGGACAATGTCCAAAGCCAAAGGAAGAGGAGCCGGAGAAAGGACTACACTCCATTGGGAGAGCTACTTCTTCTCCATACGTCAGGCTCGCAGCACGCGCAGCCTGCAGTACGCACGGCACGCGCCACGTATCCTCGTTGTTCGGGTCCGCCCTTCCGGGGGCCGGACCTTGGGGGCTACCCGCGCCGGTCGGATCCGCGTTGTGCGGGTCCGCCCCTCCGGAGGCCGGACCTTGGGGCTACCCTCGTCACAGCCCTTGCTGCCTTGGGTAGAGCCACTTCTCCCCCCTAATTAACGCAGAAGGCTTGGCTTCGCCCAAGTAACGTACAGGCTCGGCCTGGCCGCCTTCTCGTTTCAGTGCGTACCGCGCGACCCCTTCCTTCCAGAGCCGGCCGGCGCTCGCCGCGACGCTCGCCCTCCATGGAGGCCCTGCCGGACGAGTGCCTGGCGCTGATCCTCGCCCGCGCCGCTGCGCCGCTCGCCCACGCCCCGCTCGGCGCCTCCGGCTGGCTCCCGCTCGCGTGCGTCTGCCGCCGCTGGCGCGGCCTGGTCAATACCTCCGTCAACGAGCTCGCGCTGCGCGAGCGCAGGCAGCTCGTGGCACGGCAGGCGCCGTCGCGGCTTAAGAAGCCTTGGGAGCTTCTCGGGGGCCCGCTCGGCCCGGCGCTGGCCACAGCCTTCCCGAACCTCACGCGGCTACGCCTCACCCTCTACAGTTCCGCGACTTTCNGCTTTCTGGTGCAAGGCACTAGCCTGAGCACGCTGCAAACAGGCCGAAACTCGACGTCGCAAGAGCGACAGATATGCAGCTGGCAAGCCCATCTCAGCCGGAAACACATCTGCGCGTCGAGTGTAGCCTAGATTGGCAATGTTTTGAAGCAGAGTGTGGAAGCGAGGACCCAGACAGCCAAAGATGTCGATTGCAGCTGGCAGGAGTTGAAAGGAGAGGTCGGTGGCTGGGAGAGGCCAGCCCAGAAAAAATAAATAACGAAGTCCGAAGGGGCCAGAGAAAGCGCTAAAAACAAGAAGCGCGGCCAGGTTGACTGGTGGCTGGGCTGGCTAAAAGCGGACACAGCAGCAAGTAGCTACCCAACACTAGAAGAAGTGGCACTTCCAATGGGGGCAAGGGCTGCGAAAAGCCAGCCCGAAACGAATTGACGAAGGTTTGGAGGGGCCTACAAGCGTTTAGCAGCTACAAAGGGGCCTGAAGATGCTACGTCAGAACACTCAGTAACGCCACATGAGGCTCCTCACTCGTAGCTACTGAGTGGTCCAACCTACACCCCTTCTGACATAGCGCTTTAGGCCCCTCCGTCATCAGGCCCCTTCTAGCCTTTGCCAATTCTATTCGGGCTGGCTATTCACAGCCCTTGCCCCCATGGGGAGAGCCACTTTCTTATCACAACCAATGCCTTCTTTTGGAAGAGCCAGTGCTTCTTTCCTTACTTCCTCCCCATCCCAAGGAGCGCACCCACGTCAACAGTGTCTGGCTGGGTCGCGTCCAGCGCGGAGCGCAAGAAGGAGCGGCACTACCAGGACCATCCCCGAGGGGACCATCTTTACCCGTGTGCCATGGATATCTACGGAGGCTACGGCGTGAAATGGTCCTCCCTGATCCAGCATCTGGCCCGGCTGGTTGATGCGCGTCGCCGAAGTCGGGGGGGCAGCTTGGTCCACTCCAGCATTCCGCAGGCCTTAGTTGCACATTTCAGAATGCGGCTCTCGCTTAGTCTGCAGCGCTCGCATGCATTGGCTCTTCATCAACGTGCAGGGCGTGCTCTAAGTCAGGCCTCCTTCTTCCGTGGCGGCGCTCCAGCTCCTCAAGTTAGCTTGTCAGACTTGTTTGTGCACACCCGTGGGTACTGATGTCACCTTATGCACCTTAGTTTAGGTCTCCGTAATATGTAGCCTTGTTTAGTTTGCACTAGACTCTGCCTGAACAATGTACTGGCTTGAATTAGCCTCCCTTTCATTTCATGCGCCCAGCGCGCCTTCTCTCCCCAAACCCCCAACCTCAGCAACGTTTTCGCGTTATTCTGGACCTTGTTCATCCCTCTGGGCTGGGCCTATTTAGAGCACTCGTCCCCCTTCAGTCACACGGCTCCGCGTAGTAAGATGGACCTGGGATTGCCTCTATATGCACTTAGCTGGCTTGCACAGCCGCCCCTTAGGAATGTTGACTGTACCCTTTCTAAGAAGAAGCTCGCAAAAGCAAGAAAGTGGCTTGGTAAGAAGAACAGACGCTCCCAGGAGAGGGCAGTGGCTGTGAGAGGCCAGCCCAGAATAGGTAAGAAATTGGTTTGAAGGGGTCAGAGGAGACACTGAAACACAGGGAAAGGACAGCCCAGAAATGATGGACAAGGTCCAAAAAGTAGAGCCGAAAGACGCCTAACCACACAGCTATGCACGAGACTACAGCGGAGGGGAGCTTAGTAACCCGGGTTAGCAGCAGCAAGTCGGACTAACTTGCAGCAGGAAAAGAGGCACCCCGATGACACCCAGAAGCAGCAGCCATAACGTGGCCTACCCGCAAGTGCACTGTGTGAGCGAGGGACGTTGGAAGGAGACAGACTGCCACATTTGGAATAATCACATTTCTTTAAATCTTTTTGGGCCGTCCTGTCACAGCCATTGCCTCACATTGACAGAGCTGTTTCGTGTTATGTGCGCACCACGCCCCTTTTTTTTCTTACTTTCTTTTACTCTTTTCTTTCTGGGCTGGCCTCTCACAGAGGCTCGACCTGTTGGGCCAGCTTGCGCGGCGCGCGGTGTTGCGCAGGCGAGGTGAGCATGCTGACTTCCGCGCCGCTGGCTCGCTAGCTCAGGTCTACCGAGCGCCTCTCTATCTCCCTTCAGCAGTCGACGGCCCACGCCTCGCACCTGCGTGCCAACCGTGCTAGCTGCAGCCTCTGGCTTTCGTCAGGGGGATTGCTTTCTGGCTGCTAGTCTTTCGGATTCGGGGCTCCTCACTTACTGAGTGATCCATTCTACCCAAGCTCTGAGACAGCGTTTGTGGCCCATTCGGACCTTGTCAATTCTGTCGGGCTGGCTTCTCACAGCTCTTGCCCCCCTTTGGGAGCGCCACTTGTCTCACAGCCACCGCCTGTCATCGTCGCTGCGCCCTGGACATTGTTGGCGTGCAGCCTGGTAGAGGACCATGGGCCTTCCTTGATAAATTGTGTTGTTACGGAGGCTTATAAAGGTCCAGCATCGACGCACTCGCTGGCCACGCCGTGGGCAATGCAGCACATACAAAGCTGCAGCATGACTCCGACTACCCCCCCTGCGATCAGCTCCTGCCAGCTGCAGTCGATATCTTTGGCTGTTTAGGTCCTCATTCCCACACTCCTTCAGAATACTGCCAATATAGGCTATGCACGACGCGCAAGATGGGCTTCCCGCTGAGGTGGGCTTGCCGGCTGCGTATTTGTCGCTCTTGCAACATCGAGTGCCGGTCTGTTTGCAGCGTGCTTAGGCTCATGCTTAGCACCTAAAAGGTGGGCAAGCTCTAGTTGGTGGCAGAAGGGCTTTGAATTTGCCGGTATTCAGGCATCGATTAGTGACCTTTCTGTGTTGACCCGTGCTTACTGAGCGAGTCAATTTGCAGTGGGTCATGTACGTCATGAGATGTGCTTGATCTTGTACTTGGCCAATTTCACTTTGGCCTTCGATTGTTTCAAACACACGAACACGCAAACTCAATGCCCTCTACTGGAAGCGTCTACCTCTCAACTGGATTTTGTTATTTTGTGTCTTTTGAGTTTTTTGTTTGGCGCGCGATGCGCATGAAATTGCAAGGGAGGCCAATTCTAGCCTTACGTATGTCTTTTTAACTCGGCAATGAGCCGGCTAAACAGGCAAAGCCCTCTACTGGACGCGTCCATCTCTTCCGCTGGGTTACGCAGCGACGTGACGGGAACGACGGGAGCCCGCTTCCGTCTCGTCGAGTTACGTTCCGCAGGCCCCGAGCGGCGCCGCGGCCCAAGGCACGTGGCGCCACGTTCCAGACCCGCAAGTGCCCACGTCGCCGCTCCGCCGTTCCGTCGGGCTGGGAGGGGGGGGTCCCTGCTTATCCACTGCCGCGGGGGAGGGGGGCAGAGGANTCCTGCGACCACGGTGGGCGGCCCTCTGCCTGCGCTCTCCCGCCACCCCGCTCTGTGGTGCCTCGCCCCGCTCACGCCCGGCCCCTCGCCGCGCTGCCCACCAGAGACCTTCGTGGTGGGGTCCCACAACATCCTGGCGGCAGACACGGCGGTGCACTTCCACGCCCGGCTCTACGGCCACGTCCCCCCCCACGTCCTGGCCTGGCCCTTCCGCAAAAAAAAAAAAAAAAAAAAAAAAAAAAAAAAAAAAAAAAAAAAAAAAAAAAAAAAAAAAAAAAAGACGCCCCCTCGGAGCGGCGGCGGCGGCGGCAGCGGCGGCGGCGGCGGCGGCGGCGGCGGCGGTGGTGGCATGGGGAAGGAGGTCAGCGTCGGCCCGCCCTCTCGCCACCTTCGCGGCTCTGATCAGGAGCGACGGGCTTGCCAGCTGTGGCGGCGCTGCCGCCGCCGCCGCTGTCGTCAGCGCAGCTGGGGATCAGATCGCCGCCGCGGCGGCGGGAGCGCCGCCGTTGCCATGGGCTGGTCCCGGGCGGCGCCGTCGCAATGCGGGCCGTGTGGCGAGAGCTCCTGCCGCAACTCATTGTGCCATTGTTCGCGGCGGCCGCCGTGTGCGCAGGATCCGGACTTGGCGCTGGCGCAGCCGCCGGCGGCGGAGCCGGAAGCGCAGCGGCGGCTGCTGCAGGAGGCGGACTCGAACGGCAGGGACTTCGGCGGCGCAGCTGCGCGGCTGGAGGAGGGTTTGGAGGAGGATCGCCTGGCCAGGCCCAATGGCGGCGGCAAAAGTGTGGCGGTGGCGCTAAGTCCCGCTCGTCCCGGTGTGGCGGTCCTGGGTTCAAATCCGAGCGACGTGCCAATGGGCGTTGGCGGCGCACCCAATGGCAATGGCAGCGGCGGCGGCGGCGTGGGGGCTGGGCCGTTGCCGCCGTGGACGGCGGCCGAGGACAAGGCCTTCGAGGTAGCGCTGGCGGCCGTGCCGCCGAGCGAGGCCGAGCGGTGGGCCAAGCTGGCGGCGCGCCTGCCGGGCCGCACCCCCGACGAGCTGCGCCGCCACTATGACCTGCTCGTCGAGGACGTCCGGCGGGTCGAGGCCGGTGAGCCCTGGCGCCCCGCCTCTGCTCACCCCGCTCTTTTACTCGTTCAGTCGCCCATAACCAAGTACAAATACTGTCTGTTACTACAGGAATTGCACTAGATATACTAGTTATCACAGTAGCTCCTGGAACACTCACATGCAAATAGCACAGTAACAAGGTAACAAGATAACAGGGCAAGGTGTAGCGCAGCTTGGGGCCCGCTGCTCAGCTCAACTCACGGGCTTGCGGTGTTCTTTGGCGGCGCAGGCCGCATTGTGGTGCCAAACTACGCCGGCGTGGCCGGCAGCGGGAGCGCGCACGCGATGGACGTGACGGCCGAGACCAACGGTGCGTACCCGCCCGTTGGTGGCGGCGGCGGCGGCGGCAGCAACGGCGCCCTGCGCAACGGCTCCCTGCATGGGGGTGGCCTTTCCGAGGCCAAGGCCGGTGGCGGCGGCAAGTCGGGCGATGCGGAGCGGCGCAAGGGCATCCCTTGGACGGAGGAGGAGCATCGGTGAAACTCTGGGACCCATCTCAAAACCTCCTCCTCCCTCCTCCCTTCTCCCCCACCTTCCTCCTCCTCTTACTTGCTCCGCGTGCCCATCCATCTGTTGTCTGCATCCTATCAAGTTGCCCTGCCTCAGTGCCTTTGTGCGCCGGTTGGATATCCCTCTTTGACTCAGTGAACAGACTGATGCGCTGCAGGCATGCTCATCTTGTGCCAACTTCCTCACGCTGCTGTGCTCGCTGGATTGTTGCAGGCTATTTCTGCTGGGTTTGGCCAAGTTTGGGAAGGGCGATTGGCGCAGCATCTCGCGGAATTTTGTGATGACTCGCACGCCGACGCAAGTGGCGAGCCATGCCCAAAAGTACTTCATCCGCCTCAACTCCATCAACAAGGACAAGCGGCGGTCGAGGTGAGTGTGCCGCCTGAGGTCGCGGCTGCTGGTCCATGAGTCAGGTTGCTACCTGGGCAGCAGCATCAGATGAGCTGCGTAAGGAGGCAGGAAGGGATTTGCATCCTTGTCCTCTCCTTGTCTGTTCATGATACCACGCCGTGTCAAACCTTCGTGCTCTTGTTTCCTTCCTCCCACTAATCCCCTTATTCCTGGCCTGCCACCCTCCTCTAATCTCCCTCCATCCTCCTGCTTTCCTCCTCTCTCCCGTCTCGCCTCCCACCTCATTCATGTCCCCTCCCTCCTCTCTCTGGGTACGAGCAGCATGTTTGACGTCACGAGCGTGGACAGCGGTGACGACCTCGACGGCAGCGGCGGCGCTGGGCCGATCACGGGCGAGTTTCCGCTGCTGGGGAGCCACCACGGACCAATGGCGCCGGCGCAGTCCCCAACGGGGCCGCCGACGCTGCACGGCGTACCGCCAGGGCCTCCTGGCGTGTACATGGGGGGGCCAGTTGCGCCTGCCAACACGCTCATGCACGGCCATCCCCACAGTCATGGGCTGGTGCCGCCGCCGGGTGGCCACCACGGCGGCGGCAGTGTCGGCGGTGGAAGCCCCCATTTGCCGTATCGCACACACATGGTGCCAGCGGTAATGCCGTCGCCGGGCATGCCGGTGCACCATCACATGCCCTACTCCGTCGTGCCTGCCCCACTGCCGCACTGACCAGCCAGCGCAATGCTGACATTCTCTCTCTCTCCCCCCCCCCCCCCCCCCCCCCCCCCTCCTTTTCAAATTCATTCTTGGTACCGGTTGGCCTCCGACAGGCTACGCCGCTTGCCTCCACAGATTCCCCGCCAATGTGCGTACCCCCGCGTTGGCAGGTGTAGCTTTGCTGCTCCAGCAGCGCTCACTCAGGGCCTATTACGCAACCGTCAACACAGACATCCCCAAGCCCGAGGCATCCTATGCTAAATGGGCTTGACTTTTGTTATTTAGGACCTGATGAGGCCCTGCTGAGGGTTCAGGTATCGACGATGTGATCAGAGAGTAGGAGGGGGGCGGGGGAAGGGAGGTGGGTTGGAGAGAAAGAGCGAGGGGGCAGAACGGGGAAGAAGGCAGCCTTTGGCAGACAATTGTTGCGCTGAGGTGCGCAGATAGACATTACACATGACTGCTGATCTCTACATGGCAATGGAAGCTTGCCGCGGCAGATTGGTAATCTGGATGTTGGTACTCTGCGCTGCCAGTGCACAATTAAGGCGCTGCTGCGGAATATTAAAGGCGGGATGTTGGCTGCAGCGGTGGAGGTGGTGGTGAGGAGCTGCTGCTGGTGGCAGACTGCACGCCGGTGTCCATTGGGTAGCTCCCAAGAACCTTGAGAAATGGTGCAAATTCCTGCAAGCCAGGTCATTTCAGGCCGCCATAAGCTGAAGCTCTGCTGTGTTTACTCTTCGACACCATGGAGTGGACTTGCAATAATAAGCAATATCCTCCCCTCCACAACATGCACCGGTAGTAAGGGAGGGGGAGCGCGAGGGGGTGCGGGCAGAGATGGGGCAGGAGAGGTAGCAAGAGCCAAAGAGGGAGAGGACGGAGGGGAGGGAGGGGGCGGCGGAATAGGGGAAGAGAAAGAGGGAGGTTTGCCGGAGATACAGAAATACTGAGCTTTTCGCATCAATGAAAGGAACTCAGGATTCGATAGGGGGCAGAGAGGCGGAGCGAAGGGGGGAGAGAAGCAGGGAGAGGCAAGAGGAGGGAGGGGGAGAGAGACAGAGGGAGAGAGGGGAAGAGGGGTAAAGAGGGAGAGGGCTTCGGAAAGTGGAGGAAGGGAGAGAGGGAGGGGGGAGGAAGGAAAGGTTGCGGGGCATGAGGACGGAGAGGGCAAGAGAGGGTGAGGAGAGGAAGGAGAGGTGGAGGGAAAAGAAGTGAGGAAGGGAGAGAGGGAGGGTGGAGGGAGCAAGTGAGGGAGAAGGGGAGGGAGGGAGGAAATGCGAGAGAAGGGGGAGGGGTGAGGATAACCTGGAGGTGACGCAGTGCATTCTGACCGCGCGGCTCTGCCATGGACGCCTCGAAATTCACAAAGAAGAGGTAGTCAAAGTAGCTGCATAGCGAGGCAGCATCACTGCTGTGAGTATAAGATACTAGTGGGGGTTTTGACGGAGGAGATGGAAAAGCTGAAGTGTCCAGGTTTGCATTGCTTGCAAGCAGGGGCTTCCAAACTGGCAGGGCAGGTGCGGCGCAGCTCACACGGGCTTCCCTCCGTTGTCAACAGCCATGGGGAGAGGCATCCGGCGCTGCGGGCGGCTCTCAATCTGGGGCGCACAAGCCGCAGGAGCTGCCGTACTTAGGAGCCACAGAAACCTCAAGACGAAACAAGTCATGGACTTCCTCTCAGGCAGCACGTGCGTAAGTGGAGGCGGCTTGGGTCTTCAAAGTGTGACCAAAACAGCAATACGCCTAGACTTCAAGCGTCTATACATATGCAATCCATCAATAGATGAGAAGGAAATGAGACCAGATCCTTGCAAACAATCTACTTTCACCTCTTAGCAAGAGATGTCTGGGTTCATGTTCAAGAATGAGGGGCACCTTGCTGAGGTTGATGTCGCGCAGAGCAAAGACTGAGAGGGCCTTGAAGAGGATGCCAGGCCCCTCCTCAAGTGAGAAAACAATGCTAGTCTGCAGAGCAGCAGCAACAGCCCAAGGGCATTGAACACTACTTAGGGAGGAGGTCAGATCAAAACAGTCAACAGGCCAATGAAGGTGCCGGTTTCAGCATGCAGCCTCTGCGTGGAAAGGCAGAACTCCTCTGTGGCTTAGGAGCTGCACGTCCGTGCATGAAGTCTAGAAACCTCTTAGAGCTGATGATGAATGTCAACTTCTGGGCTGGCAAAAGAGGAGGAGCAGACCCGGAACGGCCGGTCCGTGCGTGGCATCACAGGCTCGCGCGCGAGCATCAAGAATCTTGTGACATTGACCTCTTCATCCTGCATACCATTTGCACCAGCAGCGGCGCCACAATAAGCTCGCAGGTTTACAACCTGCTGTAAAACATGCATTGCACTCAAACGGGGAGGCCTCCAGGCAGCACAGGCGCATGCCTGCGCGCCATCGAGGAGGATGTCAAGGCCATATATTTCGGCTGCCCGTGCGCTCGCCAGAGCGCCCGTGTACTTTAGGCCCTCTGATGCCACCATCTGTGTGCGAGAGAAACAAGCATCCAGCGGTGGTCGTAAGATGCTCAGCTGTGGCCTGGCAGTCGTAATGACTGCAACAGAGAAGCCACGGCAGCTCGAAGAAACAGCATGGCGAGGGTGCGCATGCTCGCCTGCGCGGCGCCGGCAGTGTCATCGACCGCCTCGCGCGCGAGGTTGTACTTGGCTAGGGTCATCTCGCACTGCGCCAGGGCCTGGCAGGTGCACTCAAACAACAGCAACAGAGTCTTAGGACAACTGCCAGTGACTCGCTCGCTCCTGAAACATCGACCAACGTGTCGCATGCAGAGTGCACAGGTGGCTGGCGCAATCCAAACCCAGAAACCTAAGCCCTAGCGCATGAATGCGATGGTGGCAATGAGCCGGTGTGCATCACCTGCGGATGGCTGATGACGCGGCGGAGGTCGGAGAGCTTGGTGCCAGGCAGCGCGAGCAGGCAGTGGTGGATGGGCAGCTGCACCTCGCCGACAATGTGCAGGCGGTGGCGGATGAGCAGGTCGTAGTTGCGGTGGATGCTGCCCCCAAGCGAGTTCTCGATCGGCAGCACTGCCCGGTCCACCAGCCACAGCTCCACCGCCTGGGCCGTTCCACGGCGCCGTCACGCGACGGCGGGTCAGAGATGGCACCTGCCCGGGCCAGCAGTCGCAAGCAAGCCGGGGCCGCAGAGCTGGAACTGAGTATATGTCAACACCTTCACTAACAGTATATCAATCACACTGTATGACATCAGGAACATGATAAAGACGATGAAATGACCTCGATGAAATGGGTCCACTACGAAGACAAATTCCATGACCCATCACATCCTGACAATCATGAGCCAGTACAGAGGAGCTAGACTCGTACTTGAGGACTGTAGAAGCGCCACAGCAGCTGGTGGCTCTGCGAAGGCAGTGCCCAAATCCCCTGCCGCACTGGAGGGCAGGCAGCGCACCTGGAAGGCAGCATCAAACTGCTCGCAGGGCACCGGCTCGCAGTTGGGGTAGGCCTTGCTCGCCGCAGACTCGCTGTACGCCCCAGGCATGCCCTGCAGGGAGGCGCCAGATTGCAACTCCGCATGTGAGCGCGCCCCTATACAGTGCATGATCTTTGCATGATCAGCAGTTACACCAATGTTAGAATTGTAGAGGCTAGAGTTTCATGTTTAGGGCTTTAGCTTAGGGTTTAGGGGTTCAGGGTAGGGTTTAGGGGAAGGCCGCAAGAGAACGGTGGGCGCACTCCAGCAGCTGCTACCTGGTATGCCACGCGGAGCGCCGATGTGCTGCCCTTGGCCAGGTCCGGCAGCGTCGCAATCGACAACGGCTCTGCGGATGGTGCACAGCAAGGGTCTGGTGGTCAAGGGCAAACTACGCACATGTACTCCAATGACTGGCAAACAGCAACTGAGATCACTGCGCTTTGTTCAGAGTAACTGCACATTACTGCACAGTACTGCACATTAATTCACATGACTGCACTTATCATCACAACGCCTCCTGCAGCGACGCTGGCAGCGGAGCTCGCACTGGGGATGGCCACGTGGCGGTTGACCGGGCCGCCGCCGCGGACGGGCGCCGGCGGCTTGTGGGTGGCCTCCTCGGCCTCCTCCTCGGCGGCGGCCGCGTGGCCGCCCGTCCCGGCGCCGTTTGCGGCGGCGTCTCCAGATCGGAAGAGCGTCGTGTAGGTTTTTTTTTTTTTTTTTTTTTTTTTTTTTTTTTTTTTTTTTTTTTTTTTTTTTTTTTTTTTTTTTTTTTTTTTTTTTTTTTTTTTTTTTTTTTTTTTTTTTTNTTTTTTTTTTTTTTTTTTTTTTTTTTCCGGCGCCGCCGGCGCCGCCGCCGGCGCCGGACGCGGGGGCCCGAGCTGCAGCTGCTGCGAGATCCAAAACCCTAAACTCCAACCCTACTTCTAACTTTCAGGGCCCTGTTTTGGGCCGTCAATCCCTGAACCTCTTTCGGCCTTTTTTTGTTTCAAACACACGACAGTCGCCTTAAACCCAGGACTCGGGGTCCTCAGTCCGACGAGTACGCCTCGAATCCTGGATGCGGGAAAACCGAGTGTGCTGCCCTGTATGAGAGAAGGTGCCCAATGAGGAAATGAGGAGCTACGCATTCCCTCATTGACAATCCCTCACGTCTTCTGACATCGCATCTTCAGGCCCCTCCGACCTGCGGCTGCTTAGCAGAGGTTACTGAGTAATTTGTAGCTGCTTTGTTTCTCTGTGTGCTTGTTTTTCTCAGCGCTTCCCCTGGCCCCCTTCTCGTACTCTGTTCATTCTCTTTTAGGCCGGCTTTTCCAGCCCCTATTCTCAATGGGCGAGCACTTTCTTCTCGTCCTTTGTTAATTGTAGCTTTCTTTGTAGCTGCTAAACGCTTGTAGGCCCTTCCGAACCTTTGTCAATTCTTTTTGGGCTGGATTTTCGCAGCCCTTGCCCCCATTGGGAGTGCCACTTCTTCTGGGAGGCTGATGTACACTTCACGACTTCACTGGCAAGTGACCAGCCCCTCCATGAGATGCTTCCCCGCAGACCTTTCGTCCATTCAATTATAACGGCCCATGACAGCCAGCCACCACCCATCTTTATGTGAGTTCATGCGTCTGTATCCTGAGAGCTCTCCATCCTTTGTAGAGAGTCAGCCACCGCCCTTTCTTCCTCTCCTGGAAGCGTCTTACCTCTACTGGAGAGTTGAGAAGAAAGAGCTCGCCCATAGAGAAGAGGGGCTGGCAACAGCACTATGGAGGGGGCGGAGGGCTGTGCATTGGTAGCTTATGAGATTCGGTTCGATCCCCCCCCCCATGACAGCTCCTCGGCCGTGGCCTGGTCGTCATCAAACATCCCACGCCAGGCCCCAAGCAATGCCCCTCACAAGAGAGCCGTGACATATGATTACCGGGATCCACCATGGTCTACAGGGGTAATTGTGGCACGAAGAGCCCAGTTGCAGGCGTGGTTCAGGGCATCGCACAATGTCCTTGACGGTGGTCCTGCCTGCGTTTGCAGCTTTGCTGCGCATTGCTGATATGCGGCACACACATCTGAAGGCTGACCATGGCATCGGCCAAGTGGAGCTTGGCTGGTGGACGTGTTCAGGCGCCAGCGATCTTGGGCTACTACCTTGTCTACGACAAGAAAGCCGCTGCCAACGACACATTGATGCAAAAGCGACAAGCTTTGCACAGCACAATAGCACAAGTGCAAGGCTGCTTCAGCCTGGCAAATCATGTCAGCACTATCTGCTGTCTAAGTGCGAGCACATTTAGCATGCTCGTGCAAACGGCGCACGTTTTCCAGTGCTTGAGGTTGATGGAGGTACAACTATGATTGCAACTCAGGAATCATCTAAGGAGGTCTTAGCGATGCTCTCTTCCAAGGAGGTCTTTGCAATGCTCTCCTCCAAGTCGTCCAACTCCTCTGGATCCAACTCATCATCGTCCTCAGCTAGGAAGGCAACATCGTCCTCGCTAATGCCAGCCAGCAGAGAGTGAACCCCGCCATTCTGCGATGGGAGGGTCGAGGGGCCTGCCTCATCGTGGGGCTTGTGATTTTGCTGCACAGGAATGATGAGCGTATGAAATGCTCAGCTCCCTAGAAACCCTCAGACTAGGAACGTGGCAGGCAATTTGTCTTAGAGGATGCAATCAGGAGCAACAGTAGCCCAGACAAAGAGCAACAGTAACACATACAAAGTGATTGAGAAGCCACAAACACCATGGTCAGATTGACGGTGACAAGCACCATATTGCGCCGAAAGGAGTAAGCAGGACTATGTAGGACCTCGTCTTGCTGTGGTGGTCTCTGCTCAGCAACATTCTCCTCGTCTATTTCCTCACGCTCGTATGCATCATATGCATCACCGTCATCCACAAAGAGGCTAGCATCGGAAAGGAAGAGCTCGCGGCCACTGTAGCAAGGAAACACCACTTGTCAGTACGTCGTCTGCAAGTAGTGCTGCTCATAGGTCAAGCCAACACGAGAGAGAAGTGACAGCGATGCATGCTCCCAAGCAAGAAAATGGTGCTCTGCAGTATCAAGCATGCAGCTTCAGACCCAAAAAGATATAGAAATATTTGCTGCCTGGTTGGTACCAATCAGTTCATGCAGAGACAAGCTCAGCCTGACTCCCATGTAGGCAACTAGCAAAAGGGCAGACCAAGCATACCTCATGCGGTCAGCCTTTGCACGATCCTGCTGTTTGGCAGCAAGCTCTGCATCCCTCTTTTCCTTTTTCTTATTCTTCCATTTTGCGAATGTTTCTGCATTTAATGGTGTGGAGCCAGTAGTCTTGTGGCGCTGCACAAATGTCACAGCAATGCCCAAACAAAGAGCTTGTCAATAGGCACTGAAGACCTCAGATACGAAGTGCTAGAAAATTCTGACCGACGCGGACCAACTTGGACGAGATACCACCAACCGAAGTGCATGCACGAGGTATGCTCGGCCAGCCCCACCTGCTCCTCAATCTCCTCCTCTATTGACAGCTTGTTTGACTCCTCTTCCAATAATGCCTTCATCTGTGATTTGAGTATGTAGCCAGGCGGGAGTGCATGCCGATACATGCAATCCTTGCCACCATTTGGGCAAGTCCAGAACCAGCCGTACTGCTTCTTCTCCACTGCTTCCAGAAAATGCTTGCAAACCTGGCAGCAAAACAGGGGCCCCGTCTGTCAGAGTCCTTATATGAGTCATCAGGAACTGGACATTACGATTCTGTTGAGATTGTATGCTTGTTTGAAAAGGATGCTGTTACTTTACGTACTGACCCAAGAGCGTAGCCTGGTCAGTCTTCTGTACAGCTATCTTTAAACAGTACAGTACTGTGTCATATTTTATGTCCAATGGATCGTCAATTGGAGTGAGATGCATACAATGTCTGTCTGCTTGTTTTGGTTCTGGAATTCCTTGCTCTTGGTCTGCACCACGGACTCCAGTTTCTCCTGGTCCCAATCTTCCATAGTATCTGCGAAAGCTCAAGACAACCAACGGCTTCTGTCATGGCAGCTGCATTTGAGCACTATGTGCGAGCTTTTAGTAATGTCCCGCAGAACATCATGCATTCATATATAATTCTGACAGAGTCTCATATAGGGAGACAAGTCAAGCTGCCTCCTCTTCCCATAGCAGGAGCGAAACAAAAGCTGGAAGTTGTCACACCTTCCTCCTCATCTCGTTGGTCGCTGTACATGTCAATCTTCTCCCCCTTCCGTTCCACACTGCCGACGCAGTTCTTTATTCAGAGACCCACAACATTCTATAAGTCGATCCTAAGGGCTGGTCTATGCCTGCATAGCACCTACCTGTGCAGTTGTATGTACCTAAAAGCAAATCCACGTCACAACCTAAGGACGGCAATAAAGGTCTGAGATATTACCTGAGATCATGTGAGAACTTGCACTTGAAGCCCTTCGTGCACTGACCTCGCCGAAAGAACTCGCACACAATGGACTTTGGGTCAACACCTGCAAGTCATACAGAAGAGCTGATTGAGAGAATCTCTGACACTGTTCTGATGATACTGCAGCATGCTCCATGTTGACTGGAGCATTCCATGTCCCTAGTATACACGAGTAGTGCTCCTTGGCATGAGTGGCCCACTCAAGACTCAAGCACTGGTTCTCCCGACTCAACTGACACTTGCAGATGCTACCAAAGAACCCCGCTGCTTATCCGTGCTTTGAGTTCTTGAGAATGCTTGCGATGCATCATGATGCCATACCTGCGGGGACCTTAGGCTGGCTGATGGCCACTCTGAACAGGTCATTGAGCTCCCTGTCCCTAGCTGCCTCCTCCTCCTTTCGCTTCTGCAGAATGGCAGGGCCAAAGAGTAGCAGGCAAACAGTATGTGAGTACAGCAGACAAGGACACAACCGGCCAACATTGCAATCGCCACCGTCACCTCCAGGCACTCTGTGGACCTTAGCATCCTCACCCTCGTTAGACACAATCGTAACGGGACAGATAGTAAGCAGGCCAACAAAACCGGTGGGGTTAAACCCAACCTGCAAACGCAGCGCACGCTCTGCCAATCCATTGGTCTGATGGCGGGGCCTAGAAAGCGCGAGATGGCCCGGCGGCGCACCTTGGCGATGGTCTTCTGGTCGTCGGCGGGGTTCTGCTTCTTGATGCTGGCGGCCGTGCTCTGCTGCAGGTTCTGCACGTGCTTCTGCACCTTGGAGCTCTTGTTCTTATTCTTGAGGCCGAAGGTCTTGTCCTCCACCTGCTTCTGCTTCTTCGCCACCTCAGCCTTGGCCGCCGCCGGCGGCTTCTTCGGCGGCATGGCCGCCGCCGCGACCGCTGCCGCTGCGGTGGCCTCTCCCCCTAGGCCTCTCCTCTCTGCCGACGGTCACCGTGACGAGCGGCAGTGACGCCGGACGGCCGCTAGCGGAGACTGCCGCGCCGCAACGAAGAGCTTGCCGCGTCTAGCCGCACCTAGGCGAGTGCCGGCGCCGCAAATCGCGACGCACGGCGCTGGCGGCGGCGAGGGCGGCGGCCCGGGGGACTGCCCTGTCGAGCTTCTTCTGCAGGATGCAGACTAACCTCACCAAGTCGTCGACTAAAAGTAAGGATTTAATCGGACGGTTCGTTCGCCCTTACTTCTGTCGCGCAGGTAATCTGCTTATGTACACCCTCAGAATGGCTGGCTTTTCCAGCCGCAGGTTTTAGACTATCAGCAGTCGCTCTCTTACTTCCGCTCGGTACACTGGGCGAGCGGGAAAATCAGCTCGTATTATCCCGACGAGGGCACGTTGTGTCATTCAGGTCGTCGGAACCGACGCCGAGTCGTGAGGTGTCGTCGTTCCTTTAGACGAACGACTAGGCATTGGTTTTAGGGTTGTGCAACTTGAGGATGTCCCGTTAGCCGGCCGTCTGCTGCGCCGGTCCCTCCGCCGGCGGCGGCGGCTGCGGCGGCGGCGGCGGCGGCCGCGATGCTGCAGTCCAAGCAGTTTGTGAAGAAGACGCGGAAAGGCTCGCTGCTCAAGGTCTGGCAGGGCCCTCCCCTCACAGCCGTGGAGGCGCAGGCTCGACGCTGAGCCCCAGGCCTGGGTGCGCGCGTTGTGCAATCGCGACGCTGAGACAGCTCGGGCCCCCTGTCGCAAGGGAATAGCGCAGATAGGCCTCGACACTGTTGAGGCGGAAGGGCCCTCTGCGTGGCGCCAGTTGCCTAGCTTCTGCTGGAATTCAGCTCAGCTTGGGGCGCTCACTCTGGCGCTAGCAATTGCGTGAATCAACGAATTTAACTGGCTAATATGACTAGCTACCTCGTAGGACGCAGAGCTTTACTGCTAGCTGAGGCAAACGAGCGCCTGGCTTGTTGCCACGACGCCTCTTTGCCAAATCTTGTGGCAAGCTTCAATCGTGTCGCGATGCTCCAGTGGTGGTCCTGGCGCCGCAGGTGGTGCGAGAGCACTACCTGCGCGACGACATCGTGTGTGGCGCCGCCGCCTGCAGTACCTGCCAGCAGGAGAGCCCGGTGCTGAGCACCGCAGCTCCCCAGATCCTGGTCGTGGACACCAACATCGTGCTTCATCAGGTCCATGGCCACGCCGCTTGTATGGTTGCTGGGGGCCTCGCTGCTTGCATGGTCGAGACCTCGTGTTGAGGACTTCAGATATGTGTATCCAATTGAACGACCCGATCATGTGGCTCGTGCTACCAGGCCGCTTCTGGTGATGCTAGGTGGAGCTTTCAGGCCGTTGGACAGCTGACGTAGTATGAGGTACTGCAAGCTACTGTCTTGTCGTCTGGTCGCTTTGCTAACACACACTTAGCAGTCAGTCTCTGCTTGCCAACTTCTCCTGGCAGATTGACTTCCTCGAGAATGCCGCTGTCACAAATGTGGTCGTGCTCTCTGTCGTCCTTGAGGAGGCCAAGCACAAAAATCTGAGTGTGTATAACCGCCTGAGGGCCATCATCGCCAACCCTGCTCGCCACTTCTTTGTGTTCGCTAATGAGCACCACAGGTGAGACTCAACTACTGCGGTACTTGTCACTACATGGTAATGACTGAGAAGGACAGTAGATATAGGAGCAGTTTAGCTGTGACAAGATGCAGTGCCAGACTTTGAAGCGCCCTCTTGTTACTGACTTCTGCTTGCATGCCTTTTGCAATCAGAGAGACATACATCAAGGCGGAGCCTGGCGAGTCGCCGAATGACAGAAACGACAGAGGTGGGTTGAGGTGGGCTCCCAGGGCCCAGCCTCTAGGATTTAAGGCAAGCCAATCGCTGACTAGTGTTTATTATGGCACCTGTGACGTTATGCAAGCATTTCTGGAATCCATAGGACTGAGACTGGATCCAGGAGTGTGATCTTGATGTTTCTGACCTCCAATGTCAAGAGCATATGTATTGCAGGAACAGCTACAGCCTTCATCTTAGGTTCTTGACGCTGTCTTTGGTAATCCATCCTTGCTGCAGCAATTCGCATAGCATGCCAATGGTATCAGAGACACCTGGGCAACTCAGCGAAGGTGCTGCTTCTTACAAACGATGCCGAGAACATGCGCAAGGCCGTATCTGCCGGGCAACTCGCCCAAACAGGTAAGAGAGATATATCCCCTTCTTGATCATCAAGCATAGCAATCTCTATAATGACCTATTGGTGGTCTGTCACAGTTGCAGACAATATCCAGGCCCTGTCTGGTGAACTTTCTTCAGAAATATTGAGGCCTGATGGGTCACTGCCCTGCAATGGGTTTATCAGTCTATGCCTATGTGCAAAAGCTGGGAGATGCGGAGCTGGTAGATATTGTACAAAAGTCAGCCACAGGGGAAGATGCTGATGGTGACGCTAGCATGGACCAGCATGAGGATGCTCAAATGTCGAAGAAGACAGTGCTATACGTCGAGGTCCAAACCCAGACAGCCTGCAAAGAGCCACAGAAAATGCATCCCACATGTTAGGTGCAGGTGGTGCTACTGCATGGTGCATGGGGTCTGTACTTTTGACTTGACTGCAAATGGAAGGTCAGTGATGGCCCTGTGCACAAGACACAGCTGACGACTCTCCCTGCAGCCCACGATCACTTAAAGGACAGACATTCTATGGGCTGTTGGTTTGCAGCACAAGCCCATGTCGGAGATCACGGAAGGACTGAGGAGGGGCGTATTTCATCAGGGCCGGCTGAGGGTTCACCCTTACAATTCTCAGGAGGCCTATGTTGGCAGCGAGTCAGTGGGTGATGAGATTCTCATCTGCGGGCGGTTCGACCTGAATCGGGCAGTTGATGGCGACGTTGTTGCTGTTGAGCTCCTGCCAGAAGAGAGCTGGAGAGAGGCTGGCAGGCAGAAGCTGGCGGATATTGATGAAGGTGAGAGCTAGCTGCCTCAATGCCACCTTGTTAACGGAGGGCAGAGACAGCTGTTCTACTTGGGGCCAGGGGTTTTGCTGCTTTGACTTTCCTCTTTTGATTGCACAGCGTTGGCTCATCAACAAACCTGTGAAGGTTTTCAGACTATAACTGGCTTGATTTTGGTGAGGGATGGTCGCCACAGGGAGTCTGGGTTGCTGACTAGATGGCGGTTCTCTTTATCAGTTTGCCAAGCAACGAGTTTGTCACAGAAACTGGGATGCCGGGCTAAGGGCAGGCCTGATTTAGCTGCACGTCTTCATTCTTTTCACAGCAGATGATGAGCCAGACGAGGTGGGGTTGGCCCCGGCAGTTGCCGATGATCCGCCCACGAGCAATATTCTTACCACACCTGGCCGGTCAAGTTTCGCTCGACCAACTGGCAAAGTTGTTGGCATCATCAAGAGGAATTGGCGCTTGTGAGTATTCTTTATTTCGAACCCGTGAGCATCTCTTAATCCTGCAGAAGCCTGGTAATAGCAGAAAGGTGATGTACTGTGAGGTTCTTGCTATGTTGCTCCTAAAGGAGGAGCTTATACTTGTTGGTGTCAAAGCCTGAAAGATTATGTACCAAGATCATTGGTCAAGAGGTACCTTGTACTGACGGCCTCATTCGGGGCGGAAAGTCCTGGACCCAGTCAAGATGGACCCTTAGTACTTCTGTGACTCAAACTTGAGTCAGCCCAAGTTGCGGACGCAGTCTTACTATGTATACAGGTTGCACATTTGTCACATGCAGGTACTGTGGGAGTCTAGAAGCAATGAAGAGTGCAGGAGCTTCAGTCGCTAGTGCACTGTTTGTCTCAGCAGACAGGCGGATACCTAAGGTACAGTAGAAGATCTATCTATCTGTTCAGTATGGAAGTTCTGTAACTGTAACTGACTGTTTGAAGCTGGCATATGAGCCTTAGAAAGGTCAAGTCATGCTGATAGACGATCCCTTCACCTTATTGAAGGGCATCACGGAGAGGTCTGGCTGTAGGCATGTCTGCAGGGAGGCTTGAGCTACTGATGCACATGCAGGTGCGGATAAGGACACGGCAGCTCGCAAATCTTGCAGACAAGCGGATCGTTGTGGCAATTGACACCTGGGACAGGAATGCCAGATATCCTTCCGGTCACTATGTTAAGACACTTGGTATAATCGGTGATAAAGCTACAGAAAGCGAGGTCGGCACTAAACCATCAACCCATGCAATACACCCATGCTTACATGCTCGTCTGTGAGCTTCTTCCACCTCTGGGTTGTCTTGCTGAGCTGCAATTAGGCGCAACAACTTGCTGGATAAAGTCCCAGAAGCTTTTGTCCTTGTGCAGGTGCTGCTTATGGAGAATGACATCAATGTCAGGCCGTTCTCAGAGCAAGTTCTGGCTTGCCTGCCTCCCTTACCTTGGTCAGTCTCGGAGGCTGACTTGCAGAACCCCACTCGCCAAGATTTGCGCAGTCTCCGCATTTTCAGTGTTGATCCCATTGGTAAGTCCAACATGTTGGCAAGCCCAGTGCTTGGGAATGAGGTGTGATTGCACTTTTGATGTTATGGACCTATGCCTGTCAAGCTCATCTAAGATACTCAGTGACAAGGTCATCACATAATGAATGCCGGAGGAGCATATGTAGTTTGCTCTCTACTCTAATGCCACCATTTGATCAGTCACCTTGCCTTGCAAATTGTCGACAGGATGCAAGGATATTGATGATGCCCTACATTGTAAACATCTCGCAAGCGGAAACTATGAAGTTGGAGTCCGTATCTTACCCATGTCATTTGATGTCAGCTGTGCTCGTGTGTGATTGCCAGTCTGTAACGGCACCGGCAAGATCAATCATCCTGTCATTCTGATACGACCTCAATCCAGCATCACATGACTTTCTTGGAGCTTGATTGCACGCATACTACTATTCTGAAGGAGGAGTATGATACAGATGTAGGTGTAATAGACAATCAAGGAAAGATTTGATTGGCCTTGACACAGACATTCTGCAGATATTGCGGATGTCACAAACTTTGTATACCCTGCATCTCCCCTGGACGAGGAGGCATCCGAGCGAGGCACGTCTGTCTACCTCGTTGATCGAAGAATAGACATGCTCCCAAAGCCCCTGACTGAAGGTACTGAGACGACCTCTTCTGTGTACATTACTGCATGCGCCACGCAGTGTGTCCACTGGAAGCTGAGGTGGCCTTGAGAATTAATCTCCAGAAGACTGCCATGGCCATTCTTTTTATTGATTCATTCAGTCCATATGCAGGTCACACTCTTAATTATATGCACTAAATGTGCAGATATCTGTTCCTTGAGAGCAGACGTTGATCGACTTGCATTTTCAGTACTCTGGGTAAGGGCTCCACTGGCACCAGGGTGAACAGCTTCTTATAGCAATTAGTCAAGCTGATCAATAAAGCTCTGACATTCTGTTGCGGCTTGCCATGATGTCATCTTACTGCATATACATATTGGCATCAGTCATTGTTACAGAGGGCAGGAATGGCTAGAAGGAAGCTATTGTAGCTCTTGCTAATAATCTGATATCTGAGAGACCCTAGACCCCAAATTTATGTCCTCTCTCTTGCCTGCTCTCTGTACGTGCCAGGAGATGACTCCGCAAGCAGACATTATCTCTACGCGTTTTACCAAGAGTGTCATAAAGTCGGCAGCAGCTTTATCCTATGTGGAGGCTCAAGCTCGTATGGATGACATGTGAGGACCCAGTGTAGCAATGCCGTTGAGGTCTTGTGGATTATGAGGCGTGCATGACTGTTGGGTCCCACAATGCTTACGGCACAAGATTGTTTGTTGTGTGCAGTAGATTGAGTGATCCTTTGACCCTAGATCTGCGCAACATGAATAATTTGGCTAAGGTATATCTATCAGGACATGTCGATGAAGAACACAGACTTGCCTACTGCAGTGCCAATAAGTGCCGATGGGGCTTGCCTCTCATGCATGTACTGTCAGTCAAACATATTCCCTCGATTACAATCACATCAAACACAAGCGGATTCTGGTATTCCGTTCCTTGGGGCTATTGTCAATGGATTTTCGCTTCTCTTGCTTAGATTACAGCCATGTCGATTGCAGGTGATGAGGCAAAGAAGGTTGGATAGGGGAGCTCTCACATTGGCTTCTCCTGAGGTCAAATTTGAGATTGATACCGAGACTCATGACCCGCTGGATGTAGGTGAGTGAATCTACTCAACCAGCACATTCTGATTGCTGATTGATGTGGCATTTGGTTTTTACTGGCAGCAAATATCAGATTACTCTAGCTTATGAAGGCAACTTTTGCTTATTAGTGATGCTCTGACAATTGATGCTGCGTCCAGCAAGCTGACAGACACGACGGTATGTCAATGTTGCCCTTTGATCCAGGAATGTATCAAGTGAGAGAAGCCAATCAGATGGTCGAGGAATTCATGCTTGCAGCTAATATCTCCGTCGCCACGAAGATTTTGTCCTTCTGCCCTGCCACCTCACTTCTGAGGTACACAACCGGGAGTGATACATCACTTGGCCAAATGGCAGTGACCTGTTACAGTCACCTCATTAGTAAGTCCTATTTTTGATGCAGCACGATCAAGTCATTCGTGGGTATCATGACCTCTGTGACGGCACTCTGATCATAAATGTTGGCTTGCGCGTGGCAGGCGGCACCCAGTCCCCAAACCAAAGATGTTTGAGCCGCTGCTGCAGACAGCTGCAGCTGTAGGTATTGACATCAGTACGGCGACGTCCCGGGAGCTTGCAGACTCACTTGACAAAGCCCAGGTGGGCTGTTCTCTTTGTCAGCTGCAAGTAACACGCGTAACAGACGGTATTCTTCTTTACTCGGGTCGTTATACTAGGAGTCATATTCTCATAGCCTGATGCTGAGAGCTGCAAGAAGCCTGCACTGTGAAGACCATACCTTCATGATGATTTGAGAGCTTCTCTCCAGCAATGACGATGATGATGTCCCTGACCTGGCAGGGGCCAGGATCTGACCCGTACTTCAACAAGCTCATCCGCATCCTTGCAACACGGTGCATGACACAGGTACTTGGACAGGGTTTTCAGTGTAGGATCAAGCTTGCCCTGATGGCTTCAGGGATTATGAAAGTAAATGACTGAAGTAAGTAGCTCTGAGTGGTGCTAAGTTGGCTAGAGGCATGGCCTACTTTGATTACACTGGGCGGCTTTCACTGTGGCATCACTTTCAATTGGATTCATACACCAACTCCGCAGGCCGTCTACTTTGCTAGTGGCGAACTCAGCCCGCCAGACTATTTTCACTATGGCCTGGCAGCACCAATATACACCCACTTCACCTCTCCCATCCGCCGCTATGCTGGTCAGAGCCTGGACTTGGTTCCTGCCTGTCCTCCTTCATGGCGTTGCAAGCATCACAGAGATTGCTGCAATGCTTGTAAACACGCAAGTAGGGCATTCCAAGGCTGCAAGTAGTGATTCTTTGTGAGGCTGACATGCCTCAGAATGATTTGCCGGCTGTGACCTTGCAATGTGGGTGGCAGATGTGCTAGTGCACCGAACGCTGGCAGCTGCGTTGGGCCTTAGCTCGCTCCCGCACCTCATCCTTGACAAGAAGGCCTTGAATGCGTCTGCTGATAGTGAGCCCCTCAGCTTGTCCCCTAAGGAGGATCCTGGCCGTCAGGTCTTACCTCTGCTTCAGACCAGGAAGTAGTGACTGCCTCTAACTACATCCGGCAAGGTAATCTGCAGATCTGAACTATCGACATCGAAATGCCCAGATGGCTGGCCGTGCATCAGTGGAGCTCCACACCCTCATCTTCTTCCGCAAGAGGTCATTGCAAATGCCACTGCAGGCAACGTGGCTCTGCGAGCTGCATCGCATTCAGCGGCCATTCGTGCTTACTAGACTCAACATCGGAGTGTCCTTTTGCGATATGTCTGGATTGTGGCAGCATACTATCTACTATTCTATCAACTTGGGCATGATTGGGCTTACCTAGTTGCCGTCTACCTTACAGCAGCCATTGATGTAGTTGGCTAGATCAGCTCCTGCTCCTGGAAAATGACTTCTTTCAGGTTTTCTTGCTCGCTGTGCACATGCACATGGTTGAGATTTGTGTACTTGGAGTGCCGCAGGCCAACCGACGCAGATGCACGCATTGTCAAGATCAGGGCCAATGGCTTCATCGTGTTTGTGCCAAAGTAAGTGCCACACACTTTGAAGACTCGTGTCTCATTGTTATAGACCTGGCCAATCATTACTTGGGCAGTCGTCGCTTATAATGCTCCATCACTGACTGCAGGGTTCATTGCGGTGCTTGCTTGTAGATATGGAATAGAAGGGCCTGTATACCTTGTCCCCCGGGACAATGGACGCAAGCGACATACAAATACGGCCAACCCCGGGCTAGAGGGAGATTGGGTTGTGGACGAGGCGGCCCAGACGCTGTCATCGAGCGGAAGCGCGCAGTGCTTTAAGGTCTTGGACCAGGTGCAGGTACACATTGCGGTGGTCGAGCAGCAGCCAAATCGACCCAAGCTGGCGCTCACGCTGCTGCCGCCCCTGAGCGCCACTTAGCCAGCTCATCTTGGATGCTCTTTACGAGGACGCTTTGCATAGGTCGCTCTGACGCACCTGCCGACATCTGGCAATATACCTATGTCGGACAGGCTCTAGCTAGCTTCGCCAAAGGTGCGGGGGAAATCCGTTGTAACTGTTCGGATTGTTCTTGTCGTTCTAACTGCCGAGCTGTGGGTGTCTAAGTGCGCATCAGCTTGCAAAGTGATGTCGGGACAGGGCACAACAACCAACTCACAGGCATCGGCGCAACAGCTGGCGGCTGGAAGTTGTGCGCCAGCCGGTCCGGTCGCGGGTGGCTGACAGATGGTGACATGGGCAGAACCAGCAGTTGCAGGAGGGAGGAGGGTGGGGGACACGNAGGAGGCCAACATCGTTGGGCAGAGGTGGAGGGGAAGGAGGAAGGGGGTGGATGAGAGGGGGAGGGGGATGTGGGCGACCAAGTGGCAGCCCACAGGGCCCAAGACCAGCGAGGCCTTTGCGCAGATCAGAGCAGCCAGTGCATGGGGTTCCAGCGCCCCACCACCGCAAGCTGCGCTGTCGCTGAAGGCAGGGCCATGGGCAATGAGGCGAAGCCACCGAGGCCGCTGGCGGCAAGGAAGGCCGGTGCGCGTGTAGGCGCCTCTGGTGGGGCCTGCTGCAGCTGCTGGTGCCGCTTGCATTGGTCCACAGGCTACCACAGTTGCTAACATATGCCTTGTGCTGGCAAATTGGCTCACCATTGCAATTGCGGCTTCTGGAGTGACCACCTGATCTCAAGCGCTGCAGTGTTGACCTTGAGCATCAAGCTGCCAACACTTATAAGTAGCAGCCCATGTATTATCTATTGTAAGCACAGGATCTGATGCTCGCAACATGCATGAGATGTGCTCCTCAAGCTGTTGAGCAGCCCATAGAGATCACAGAATCGTCACCAGCCACAACCGGCCTCATGTATCTTGTGCCTGCAGGCTACATGGCGTGCCACATTATCAAGGAGCTGCTGGCGCGCGGCTACCACGTCCGCGGTACAGTGCGGGACGCCAGCAACAAGGCCAAGACCTCCTTCCTGCTGGACATGGTCTGCCACCCACACAATAGCGTGGCTGTATCTGGCTCCCATATTGTGTGCACCTTTGGTGATCCTTTGCAGCTTTCAACCTTCCTAGAATTGCTCATTAAATGAGGCAACAATTATGTCATACTCTCAAGATATAGTCCACTCGCCAACAGCAATGCAAATGGCGCCTGCTTGCAGGCAGTGGGGTCACCAGGAACGCTGGAGCTCTTCAGCGCCGACCTCGGACGACCCGGGAGCTTCGACGAGCCTATCATGGGCTGCTCCTACGTGTGCCACCTGGCCACGCCCGTCGCCCTCAAGTCCAAGCACGCCCAGCGCGACATTGTGGACCCGGCTGTGCATGTGAGATCCGTCACTCGGATCAGTGTCAGCACCAGGCACCGCCCTTGAGAAGGCCAGCAAGAAGTACAACAATTACAATCACAGAGCAGTGTTGGCAACAGCAGAATGGTACAAGACTGCTTTACGATTCTATTAACAGAGGGCCCCCCAGCCTGTCAGTAGAAAGGGCACATGTAGGAGTCACACCGTGTTCTCTTGTTTGGTCAGAGAAGATGAACAAACAACGGTGCAGATGGACGACGTGTATGGCAGCGATAAAACAGTACAAATATGACCAGAACTAGTGTCTGGATCAACTCTCATATTGTGAACTCTTCTGTCAGGGCACCAACAACGTGTTCGAGGCTATATTGAAGGCACGTTGCGCTTCGTAAGTCAAGGAATCAGCACATATGTAGCCATGTCGTGTTTGCTATCATGTCAGCCTTGCAACTTCAAGCTAACATCGTAATAAGAAGTGCGGGATATAGTTAGAGGTGCGAGCATGATGGAGGTCTGTCTGCTTTATTATGTCGTACTGTACAATGGCCATGCGTGACCTGCAGGTGTCCGTTGCTTGTGTTGATAGGCTCCGTGTAAGCTGACATGATGGCAAACACGACATTGAACATTATTCTGCTTCATGTGTATACCTGAAGTGATATCAAACGTATCCAAAAAGGTGCAAAGCTTACTGCGCCACTTTCCGTGTTACCAATTACAGGAGAGTTGTCGTCACCTCGTCCGTGACGACGTGCTTCAGCGATGATCACAAGGTGGAGCACGAGTACACAGAGGCGAATTGGAATGAGGATGCGACTTTGAAGGATACGCCTTACCCGCTGGCTAAGGTCCTAGCGGAACGAGCAGCATGGAAGTTCTACAATGATCAGCCCAAGGTGTCAAATGCTTCTCCTCTATTATTGTCGAACCTGTATTCTCCACTTGCTTCTAGTAACACATACCGAAGAGATTTAGACTGGGTATTGCTCAGCAGATGCTTCGACGTTCCAATGAGCATGTCAAATCCGTTCATGAGTCTGCAGAACATTCATAGTTTAGTAAGACCTCTGCGCCTGAAAGGAATAAGTGCTATGGCAGGCCGGTACTTGGCGATTTGAGCTCGTCACGATGCTCCCTGGCGTGGCGCTGGGCCCTGTGCTGGCGAAAGGGCACCTGAGCACCAGCCCCCAGGTTCGACGCGTTTGATCTTTTCCGTCATTTTAATCATCCAGGATGGTTGTAGCATCCTGCTAGGGGCTAGACAAGAGAGTTCCAGCAGACTCTGGCGCTTCGATCACAAGCAGAGCCTCTTGTGCACCACTCCATGGGCTGTGCAGATCGTTCAGCAGCTGCTCAACGGCAGCCTGCCCATGGCGCCAGACATTGAGCTCGGGCTGGTGGACGTACGCGACGCGGCGGCTGCGCATGTTGCAGCGCTTGAGGACCTGTCCGCCCACGGCCGCTACATCCTTGTCGCAGAAGACTGGACGTTTCTCGAGGTGGGTTATGAAGCCCGGAGGCTGGTCTGTCGCCCCCGGCAGCTGCGCAAGGACCACGTCCTGGTGGGGCTCGCCAGTGGGACACTGCGGGGGCCATGACAGCCGGGCATGTTGATCTTGCAGATGGCCAAGGTGCTCAGGGGGGCGTTTGGGAGCAAGTACCGCGTGCCGACGCGCGAGGCTCCCCACTGCCTGCTCTACCTGATCGCGCTCTTCCACCCGCAGGTTGGCACGCCGCCGTGACAGCATGCCATGGCCGGTGCCAAAAGCTTGAAGAAATGAGCGAAAGCACTGTCACGGTCGAGTGAATTGCTGTATTTGGTGTGGGAGTTTCAGGCTCCTAATGCTGGTGTAGGCCCCCAAGGGTATATACGAGTTTGATCAGGGCCATAAATCTGGACCAATGGATGGTCCTTCAGTTCTACCGTCTGCAAACCTGAGACCTAGAACCCTGAGCCTTGCTCCGGCATGTCGAGGCGCCACAATCATGCCACTGCGTGTGGCGAACTCTGCAATTCGCCGCCGTGCCTCACTTGGCGCGTCGTTGGCATTCCACGATGTGGCTGGCGGGCGGGCAGGCGTCGTGGGAGTTCCTGCGGCGGCACCTGGGCGTGCGCATCCGCGTGAGCAGCGCCCGGGCGCGCGAGGAGCTCGGCGTGCGCTTCCGGCCGGCCGAGGACAGCGTCCTGGACACCGCGCGGTCCCTGGTAGACGCCAACTGGGTGCACGCCAAGGCCTGAGCTCGGCCGGCCGGCGAGAAGAGGCGTTGGAGACGGCGTTGGGCATCAGGAAAGTTAACCTGGACGATGTCTGCGACGAGCCGTAGATGGCGGCGAAACCTCGCCGCGCTGCGGCAATGGCCCTTGGGCGTATGCGCTTGCTGTGGAAACATGGCTCCCCCGATGTGTGCCGGTGAGCCTTGCGAGACCCTGTCGCAATCTTCAAAGGGGGTTCGAATTCAGTCTGTCGCGCTTCTGCCGGCGACGGCGGCGGCGGTGCCGTGGCGAGCTGCAGGCGGGCGGGTGGGGGGTGGGGGGTGACGTTCGGGGAGGGCGGGCTAACCGGGTTAGCCGGGGGGCAGAAGCTGGACCTGGGTGACTGTCCAGCCCGGTTCGCTTCGCCGGTCGGGCACGTGGCAAAAAGGCCCCGGCCTCGTGTCACGCGCCGGGGCGGCGCGACAGGTTTCCAAGCGGCCGCGCTCCCCTCCTCAGAGAAGAAAGTGCTCGCCCATTGAGAATAGGGGCTGGAACAACCAGCCCGAAAAAGAATGAACAGAGTACGAGAAGGGGGCCAGAGAACGAGCTCGCCGCGGGCTCGTGGGCTCAGGTATATCGGATGCGCCTCTCTGTATCCCTGCAGCGGTCCATGGCCCACGCTCTGCATCTGCGAGCTGGCCGTGCTCTCGCTGCGGGCTCTGGCTTTCGTCAGGGTGATAGCTTCCCGGCAGCTAGTCTGTCGGATCTGAGGCTCCTCACTCGTACTTATTGAGTGATCCATCCTCCCCCTGTTTTACCATTGCATCCTCAGGCCCCTTTGTAGCTTTGGTTTCTTGTGGCTTGTGGCTTTGGTTTCTTAGCGCTTCCTCTGGCTTCCTCTGGCCCCCTTCTCGTTCTTTGTTCATTCTTTTTTGGGCTGGCTTGTCCAGCCCCTATCCTCAATGGGCGAGCCCTTTGTAGCTGCTCACCGCTCTTAGGCCCCTCTGAACCTTTGTGGATTCTTTTTGGGCTGGCTTTTCGCAGCCCTTGCCCCCATTGGGAGTGCCACTTCTTCTCATAGAAGAGAGGGGCTGGCAGAAGGTGCTCGCCCATTGAGAAGAGGGGCTGGCAAAGAAGAAGGGCTCGCCCATTGAGAATATGGGCTGGAACAGCCAGCCCAAAAAAGAATGAACAGAGTACAAGAAGAGGGGGGGGGAGCCAGTGTTAGGTCGAGGGCGCCGCCGCCGCCGCCGCCGCCCCTCCTAAACCC
>WELB01000252.1:0-16819 GCA_009602725.1 Spirogloea muscicola
AGGGCGGCACCGCGCAGGGCGGCACCGCGCCGCGCAGGGCGGCGCCGCCGCCCTCACGACCGTATCCCCCCGTAGGACCCGCCTTCTCGAGGTGGGCCTTGAGGCGAGCCTCCCAGAGACCCCTGGGGAGGGTGGCACATGAAGCACTATAAGTTGGGCTGAGACCAGCCTCCGGGCACCGGTCCAAGTGAGCGAAGCCCACGCCAGAGAGAGGCGCGCAGCCCTGCTGCCGCCTGCTGCCGCAGCTCGTCCACGCAGGCCTGCTGCTGCCTGCTGCTGCAGCCCGACGCCGCAACCCGTCCCTGCGGATCTTCATCGGCTCTCCTGAAGGTAGACTGTGGCTGCTCCCTCTGGGGACAGCTGCTGGCCCGTACCGAGAGATGAGTCGCCGCCTGTCGGCGGCGCATCAGGGCAAGGTATTCCGCTGCGTGTCCACGTGGTGCTTCACTGTGCTGGGGGTTTGTCTCTAAACCCCAGCGACCGAAACCAATCAGCACGTTCTAACCCTTGACTGTCTGTGAAGGACCTAGAACGCTTCAGAAGTTCCCAGCGCGTCATGGTCCTCACCTCGGAGCAGGCGCTTATTCGTCGGGTACATCGAGGAGTATTGTCGCGCTTGTTCAATAAACTTGTCCAGGGTCTTTACTGCTTCATGCGTGAGCCTCTCAAGCTGGGACAACACCGCCACATGCTGTGGGAGGCCAGTTTTGAATGTTTGGACTTGGTCCATGGGGCTCAATTTTACACTTCATCAATATGAGTTGAAACGGCCGTACATAATCTTTAAAGTCGTCGTCGACCATACGAAAGGCGTCGAGCTGATTACGGGCATTAAGCTCTACATGAACCTCGCCGTACAATGTAGTCAATGAGCGCGTGAAAACGTCTCAAGTACTGTACTCTCTGCGTGAGGACGATTTCGTTGTTTCCCATATGGTGGCTGGATCCCCTGTGAGGTAGTAGGTGGCGGCGATTCCCACGCGGGATGTCACCGGCGCCTCGCACAGTACAAACCATGCGTTCATTTCCCGCATTCATGTTGCGAGGCTCCCCTACCCATCAAACTTCGAGGGCTGGCACAGCTGGGCTCGCCCCAACCGCGCACCATGGCTCACTTTAGCTCGGAGGCGACGAGTACGCTGCTCATCCGGACATACGGTTGATCAGGACCCGTACCTCCTCGCTCAACGCCTCCAACACAGGGGCTACCAGCGGATCCTCACCCGGGACCGCAGCCTCGACGAGCTCCCTCAAGCGCCTTAGGCGCCGCGCCTCGGCCGTTGTAAGGCCGTCAGGTCCGGGCGCTTGGAGATCCGCCATCTCATTGGCCACTTCCTCGACCTCGGCCGCTAGTACTGCCGGTGGAGGGGCGCTAATTTGCGCACTTGAGTCCCCAGACTCCATGCCTTTACACCAACACAATGAGGGCCAATCAGTGGAGGGCATAAGTCACACCGAAGAGACAATGATACAATAAACTAAGCAAGCTGGTGTCCCGGACAAGCAAAGCAGCGCGCAAGTCATACTCCCAAATGGCAAAGCAGCACGCGCAGCTGAAGGAGGGGCCAGAACTGGTATGCGCACCAGCCTCTGGCCAATGGCCAGATTTCGCCGCCCATCGGTGGTCGGGTTCACCTCCTTGTCCAAAGACAAGCAATCCGCCAACCGCAGGTGGTTACGCAGGCGAAGTACTGACCTGGCAATTGCTATTGCTGCCGGGGTGGAGGAACACACGACATTGGTTGACCCCGGGCGTGTGGATGCAGCGGGCGAGTGGACAACAGTATCAATCAGCCCGTCGGTGCAGATCCACGAGTACAGTACTCTGGCAAGGGGTCTCAACATCAAGAGACTAGCCAGTGCTAGAACATTAGAAGGAACCTTGCATTGTCAGCCGTACCATCACAAAGTACAAGGCTAGCAAGATGCAAGGACTCCTCTGATACCAAATGAAATGTTCTGAGCCCTATACACACAGTCAGGGGTTAGAACGTTCTGATTGTATTCGGTCGCTAGGCTTTTGAGACGAAACCCCCGGCACAGAGAAGCAACACAATTACACGCAGCGGAATACCTTGCCCTGAGGCGCCGCCGACAAGCGGCGACTCACCTTTCGGTACGGGCCAGCAACTGTCCCCAAAAGGGAGCAGCCACAGTCTATCTACAGAAGAGCCGATGAAGATCCGCAGGGACGGGTTGCGGCGTTGGCTGCAGCAGCAGGCAGCAGCAGGGCTGCGTCTACGGGCTGCGGCAGCAGGCGGCAGCAGGGCTGCGCGCGTCTCTCTCTGGCGTGGGCTTCGCTGACTTGTTCCGAGTGCTCCGAGTCTGGTCTCAGCCCTACTTATAGTGCTTCATGTGCCACCCTCCCCAGGAATTGCCCGCTTATAGAAAGAGGGGCTAGCAAAGCCAGCCCAGAAAAGAATGGACACTATCCCAAGGCCACAAAGGCCTCAAAACGTTGCCGGAAAAGAAATTACACACCAAAATACGAAATGGTGCAGATGGTAGCTCAGTATCCACGAGTGAGCAACAGCGAATAAAAAAATTCGAAGCAGGAAAGCGGCACTCCGCCGAGACCTGAGGCAGCCGCCATAGCGCGGCCGGCGCGCGTGTGGAACGGGTGAGCCAGAAAGCGCTGGAGCGAGACCGCCAGCCTCATGCAAAATCCTGGGCGAGGGAGCCGGCAGCATTGAGACTGGCAGACCCGGCCGCCGCTCAATGGCCTGCCGGGCAAGCCGCTGGAGGAGATCCGACCAGCCACTGCCGAAGGCCCCGTGAACGTCAATGGCCAGGGCCGCGAAGCTATCGCCTGGAGGGTGGTCGGCGTACTTACGCTCCTTGCCCCGGGCCGCCAAACCGACCGCGTGCCCAGCGGTCGACGCCAACTTGGCGGGGTTGGCGCAGTCGACGCAATCGGCGGTCACCACATTCGCGATAATAGCGGACCGTTTTCGGGCGGGATGGCGACTAGGTCAGCGCGTTGGGTGTGGAGCTGTCCGTCTGCGCCTAGCTGGATGGCGTAATTGACGTATTTTCCACGGCCACCTTGTAGCCGGCCTCCATGAACATACCCTGCATGCCGTCTCTCAGGAGGTCGTGTGAACCGGTCCGCTCGCCCCCGTGCGCGCAGCGGAGCATGTGCGCAGCCAGCTCCGCAGGATCGTCGTGGCGGGCACCGCACTCGCACTGTAGGACCCCGACGAGGCAGGGAGGGAGGAGGCCCAGGAGCCGGTGGACCGCCGTCCTGAAGACCTCGTCTGGGATTGTGAGCGCCGCGTAGATTGGGAGCGCTGATAACCACGCTGCCGCCCCGGGAGAGGAAGTTGAGAGGAGCCGGGCGCGCCCTCGAGGGTCGTGCGGCGGAAGAAGCTCCATCACCTGGTTATAGGCCGCTTTGTCCACCAGCGCAGTGCAGCGTGCCTGGGCACGCAGGTCGGGGGTGTGCGCGAGGTGGACGAAAGGGACGACCTGCTCCGACAGGTTGGGGTGGGCCGCCAGGAGCCCGTCGCGGGCAGCGCGGAGAGCAGCCTGGAAAGAAAAAGCGCGGCCGAATTGACTGGTGGCTGGGATTTGCCAGCCCAAAAGGAATGGACAAGGTGAAGAGGAGCCGAATGGCGCAAGCCTGGAAGGGCAGCTGGCCGGTCTCCACTTTAGCTTCCACCTGCTCCAGGGCGCGGTTCCGTGAAATTGAAAGCGCTGGCAGATGGGGCCGGCGACCTGAGCCCAGCTGCCCAGGTAGGCGGCCTCACGAGCTCGGGCACCTGGGCGGCAGCCCAAGCCGCCGCGGCTAACAGGCAGGCTAGCCTGGAGCAGCGCGGCTGGCGAGGTTAGGCAACCGGGGTGCTGGAGGAGGGTAGCCGCGCTCGCCAGATTGCCGGTGTCGAATGCCGCATACACCACCTTCACCGCCGGGGAGGGAGGGAGGACGCGGGCCAAGTAGTGCAGACGCTGTGCAATACACCGGGTCAGCATAGCGGTCGCCAGCTGCATGTCTTCCAACGTGTGGAGGCGGTCCGACGGCCGGAGGTGCTCCAGCAACCGCGCCTGGAGCTGCTCCACCACTAAAGCTGGGGAGCCTAAGGGGGCGCCGAGGAGGGTGGGGCCTCCTCCTCCTCCTGGCGGTGCTGGCAGCCCGAGGGCAGGCGCAGGTGGGCTGACAGGCCCTGAAGGGACCAAGCACTGCACTTGGCTGCACGGATGCCCAGGCCGATCTTGCCCAGCTGCACCTCGAGGGTGGCGAAGGCTCCACCACGACGTCGTCTGGCGGCCCCACCAGCGTGGTGTCATCCGCGTACGGTGGGACGAGGACGCCAGGGTGAGCCGCGACCGTTGCCAGCAGCGCACGATTGTGTGCCAGCGCGTAGTAGAGCCCCGCCAGCGGATCCCCTTGGCGCGCGCCTGTGGAGGAATAGAGGACCTCCACCCCACCGCTCCCTGTCCGCCACAGCAAGTCGCTAGGCTGCCCGTAGCCCAGCCTGAAGAATGGTAGGAGGCTGAGGAAGGCCGGCCGCAGCTCCTCCGCGATGACATCCCGGTCTGCGCTGTTTAATGATGCATTCCGGATATTTAGCGCCATGGCCATCCACCCGGGGTGCAGGTCCAGGGCGGCACGTACGCTGTGCACGACCGCCTCACCGCAGCTCCGCAACCCCGCGCCGTACTGGTGGGGCGCCAGGTGTGCCTGGGCCTACCCCGCGGGCTGTTGCCATAGCGTGCGGCCCACCAGGCGGTAGAGCACTTCGCCAACGTCCCCAGGGGTCTCTGGGAGGCTCCCCTCAAGGTCCACCTTCGAGAAGGCGGGCCCGACAAGGGGGATACGATCGCGCCCTGCGCGGCGCGGTGCCGCCCAGCATGGCGCCGCCAGGCGCGTCACGGCGCCACACGCGTCACAAGCATGTCACTACGAGTCCGACGGCACCGCCGGGTAGCCGGCGGTGTGGCGGCGGTACGGCAGGGATACGGCGTCGGCTCCGGCGGCGTGGCGGCGCCATAGGGCCTGTCTTCCGCTGCGCTATGCGCTAGTGCTTCCTTGTGTAGTGGGTTGGCCCCTAAACCCCTATGCTCGAACCCAATAAGGACTGCTCTCTCTAACTGCGTGTTTAGGGCGCAGGTTCCTTACAATTGGTATCAGAGGGTGATTGAAGTGCTTGCCAGACGTTGGTCCGTGTGACGGCTCCGCGGAAGTGCCGGGTGCTGCGTCATCCTCACACCGTGGGCCGGCGATCAACGCCAGATTGCGGACTGATCCTCCAGGACCACTTGCTGTGTTCACTCCTCTTGAGGTGAAGCTTGAGCTTGCAGCTTTGTGTGGTGAGGTCAGTCGTGTGACCAGCGTTGCCCGCGAGCATCGGTCTTGGTCACATCGCGGCTGTTTGCCTACCTGCTGATTGAGGTGTGAATTTGTGCGCTGCCTTGCTTGCTCGCTCGCTGCTGCAGCAGTCTTGCGATGTCTTGTATTGCAGTATGGAGGGTGTAGTTTGCTGACTGTCGGAGCTGAATTGATTCTTCAGTGTCCCTCAGACAGAATGACTTCACGTACCTCCAGCGCAAGATCCGGCCCTCGGACGGCAGCGCGGTCGGCTGTGGATGCAGCGGCTACAGCGCGGTCGGCTGTGGATGCGGCGGCTGCTGTGGAGCGGTCGGCTGTGGATGCAGCGGCTGCGGCGCGGTCGGCTGCGGATGCAGCGGCTGCAGAGGCGCGGTCGGCTGCGGATGCAGCGGCTGCCGCGGAGCGGACGGCTGTGGATGCAGCGGCTGCTATAGGACGGTCGGCTGTGGATGCAGCGGCTGCCCCGGAGCGGTCGGCTGTGGATGCAGCGGCTGCGGCAGGGCCAGATACTGTGGATGCAGTGGCTGCTGCGGGGCAAGCCCTTGAGGGGCACGCCGAAGGCCACGAGGGCTTGTTGGCTGAGGAGGTGCAGCGGATGGCTCTTCTCGAGCAGGACATGGCAGCAACCAAGCTTACGGCGGACCCAGCTCAATACGGGCTCAATGCAAGGATTTGCTCAGAGCAGCGGTCCCTCCTTGTCCGGCAGCGCGCCACAGAGCGGCACATGCAAGAGGTGGATGCCTCGGTGCATTTGGTGCGAAAGAGCAACGGCCCCCCAGAGCATGGACTTGCTCGGGCCCATGCACTCAGGCAATACTCCGGTCACGGCGACCGGGGTGGGTGCCAGCCTTGGCTCGACGAGATGGACGAGTGCTTTATTCGCTCACTCACGACGGCGGAGGCCCGCGTGCGCCTCGCGTCAATCTACCTCGTCGGGGAGCGAAGAGATTGGTGGAATTCCATCAAGAGGGGCTCGACGCCTGCAGAGTACAACCGATGGGAGTTCTTCTGCGGCTCTCTCTTGTCCACGTATGGGGACCCTCACGAGGAGCTGCGTGCCCGTGACGACCTCGATGCTCTCCACATGGAAGGTGAAGGCAAGGAGGCCTTTGAGGCTTATTTGCGGACCTTCCGGCTTCGGCTCTCCAAGCTACACACCGAGCCTATGCGTCCCATTGAGCAATGTAAACGCTTTAAGGCTGGATTGCCCAAGCGTTATCGCGAACATGTCGCGGTGGAATCCCCGACGGCGAAACAGCTTACGGACTTCACCATAATAGTGGAGCACGCTCGCTATGTAATGAACCAGCCGTTTGGTCAAGCCATATGGCTCTGTTGCATTACATGACCGAACTCTTTGGGACAAGTGGGCCCGCCAGGTGGCGGGCCGGCTTGGCGCGCAAGGGGCCCGCCAAGTGGCGGGCTAGCTGGGCCAAGGGCCCGCCCGGAGGCGGGTTCCGCCATTCGAAATACTTCTCGATGATTCGCCGGTTCAAACCGGAAGATCTTGGGGCGACCCGCTCACACCCCTGGAGGGGGGGTGGCACTGGGAAGCATAAGGAGCCTTGGGGACAGAGGCTCCACAATCAGTTCGAGCCAGTGAAGTCCAAGGAGCAGCCTTGCCGCTGCTCGCCGCCGCAGCAGCCACCGCACTGCCGCGGGCCTGCTGCGGGGCGCCCGTGGCTGCGCCCGTCAAGGGCCAGTCGCTGGTCTGCGCCCAGGAGGTGGAGTCGCCGCCGGACGGCGGCGCCACAGGGCCTTTCTTCCGCTGCGCATTGCGCTAGTGCTTCCTGGTGTAGTGGGTTGGCTCCTAAATCCACTATGTTCGAACTCAATAAGGACTCTCTCCCTCTAACTGCGTGTTCAGGGCGAGATTCACTACACGCAAGGTTCTTGGCGCGACGCAGCTTGCAGGTCCGAGCAAGCGTCCCCTGCTGGAGGCAGGCGCTGCTGATGCAGACTGAGGCAACAAGCGATTCCAAACACGCCAAGGTTCGAACGCACGTCCACAAGGCGGCTTCTCCAAACCGCGCGTTGAGAGAACGGGATGCTTCAAGTGCGGTGACCTGGGCCACATTCTCAGGAACTGCCCGGCGGCATCTTCGAGGCCACGTTCACAGCGCCCGATGGGCCGGGACAAGGGCGGCTTCAAGGGGAAGCGTGAGTGCCTGACCCTGGCCTCTGAGAGCCACATCATCCAGCCAGACGCATTTGAGCTGTTTGATCTTGCTGGCATTGCTTGCCCGCTAACCGTGCCGGTTGTGCGCTCCATAATGCTTTTTTGCAAGGCTTGGAGGCCGGAGGGCCTCTATTTGTGTGGGTTGCCCACAATGATTTGCAAATGGCTGCTGATGTTAACTTGAGCTGGCCTGAGAGCCGTGAGGCTGAAGAATGCTGTTCTTCATTGTGCCGCAGAAGCGCGGCGTAACTAGTCGAGTTCCGCTGGGGCTGGACCTGCTGTGTCGCACGAGGCAGGTCACACGCCTCTCAGGCGTAGCGTTGATGCTTATGAGCATAGGCCTTACCGGACTGCGGTTAGGGTCTACGTTGCTCGCACCCCATTCCTGGGCAGCGTCCATGGTGGACATACTATGCTGTTTGAGGGGCTGGTTGCTACGGCACCAGCTAGGTTCCTCGTAGACTCAGGGGCCTCAGTGTCCTTCGTGAGCAGAGATTTGGTGTGCTCCGCTGGCTTGCATTTGCAAGCAGACGGTCTATCTAGAGTGACATTGGCCGATGGCCACCCCACCAATGTGCTGGGTTTGTGCTCAATTCCAATTTGCATTCAGCAATATAAAGCCGAGGTGCTTTGCTACGCAATTGCGTTGTCCGTCGCCTTTGATGTCATATTCGGAGGTGACTGGCTTCGTGCCACATCAGCATGCCTTGACTATGAACGCCGAAATTGCACGGTACAACGTGGCGCACGGCGCCTTGTCCTATGCAAGCAGCTTCCCTGTGCACCGCCGCTGGCGGCAGGGGCTTCCATTCTGCTGTCCGCCATGCAGATGAAGCGACTAACTCACAAGAACACTGTCCAGATGGCATTTCTTGTGATGGTGGCGTTCAATGATGACGAGTCCAAGCCGGACTTGTGTGTGAATGCTGCGGATTCACATGGCGGGTCCTTGATAAGCTGCTATGAGTTTGCGGACGTGTTTCCCAACTCTCTTCCGGACGGTCTACCTCCTCACCGAGGTGTAGCTCATACAATCCCATTGCAGCCAGGCGCTCAACCGCCTTACCGTCCCATGTACCGGCTCAGCCCTCTCGAATTTCGAGAGATGCAATCCCAGGTCGAGGACCTGCTGGCGAAGGGCTACATTGAGCCCTCTCAGTCGCCATACGGAGCACCCATTCTCTTTGTCAAATTTGTCAAAAAGAAGGATGGCACTCTACGGATGTGCATCGATTATCGGACTTTGAATAAGCTTACAATCAAGAACCGGTATCCATTGCCTCGAATAGATGATCTGTTCGATTGGCTCGCAGGGGCTACGGTGTCTAGCTCCCTGGACCTGGCAAGTGGGTATCATCAAATTCGAATCACGCCTGCAGATGTTCCGAAGTCAGCATTTCGTACGCCGCTTGGACATTTTCAATTCAAAGTGCTGAGCTTTGGTTTAACCAATGCACCAGCGACTTTCCAGGCGGTGATGGCGAGGGCCTTGCTCTACCATTTTGTGCTGCTTTACTTGGATGACATCCTGGTGTTCAGCAAAACACCTGAGGATCACGAAGCACCTGCGCCGAGTGCTGCAGCTGCTGCGTGACAATCACTTGTACGTAAAGCGGTCCAAGTGCGCATTTAACCAGCCGGAATTGACATACCTCGGGCATGTCGTGGGCAAGGACGGAATACGTGTTGAGCCCAAGAAGACTTCGGTCGTACGGGATTGGCCTGTGCCAAAGAGGGTCCCTGCATTGCGCTCCTTTCTGGGCTTTGCAAACTACTTTCGAAAGTTCCTACAAGGCTATGAAAAATTGGCACTTCCTCTTACGAAGTTGACTCGTAAGGACGTACCTTGGAAATGGTCGTCCAAATGCCAGAGTGCATTTGAGGGAATCCAGCACGCGCTCACGTCTCCGCCTGTGCTGGCCTTTCCTCGTGAAGGCGTGCCATATGAGCTTGTCTGCGATGCCTCTTTGACCGGCATTGGTGCCGTGCTCTTGCAAGAGGGTCACCCGTTAGCGTTTGAGAGTCGGCTGCTGATACCTGCAGAGCGGCAACTACACTATGGGCGAGCAGAAATTGCTGGCTGTGGTGCACGCCTTACGTGTCTGGCGTTGCTACCTGGAAGGTGTGGCATTTAAGGTTGCCACGGATCATTGCCCGTTGAAATATTTCCACACACAGCAGCATTTGACTAGGCGTCAAGCTCTATGGTCGGAGTGCATTGCACAATTCGATTTCCAGTGGGTTTATCGCCCTGGACGTCTTAATGTTGCGGACCCTGTGAGTCGCAACATTAGTAACGCTGCTGCGTTGGCCACCTTGAATGCTTCTGGAGTGCGGGCTGCTGGATTGCGTCCGACTCGTCGAGCTTCTGAGCTACCCACGGCAGACCTCTCAGAGCTCTATGTCCGTATCCGTCAAGGTTATGGCACCGACCCGTGGTTTGCTGCGGCCGCCAACGTGAGCACCCTTACTGATGACAAACGCTTCTGGTGGCAAGGCGACGCTATTGTGGTCCCGGACTGCAATGCCTTGCGCACTGACATGATGCAGGAGCTGCATGACCCGCCTTACAGTGGTCATCTGGGAGTGGGCAAAACCCAAAAGGCTGTGCGACGCCTCTCTTGGTGGCAGGGTTTTTCAGCCCAGGTGCGCGCTTTTGTGGTCAGTTGTGCCACATGCCAGCGTAGTAAGGCACTTTTTGGCAAGCCTGCCGGATGTCTTCAGCCCTTGCAGATTCCGGAGCGGATTGGTCTGATGTCCGTGTGGATTTCATCACACGATTGCCTAAGACGCGGACGGCTAAGATGCCATTGTCGTCTTTGTGGATCGCTTGAGTAAAATGGTGCATTTTGCTCCCACAACTACGCGGGTTTCGGCAAAGGCATCTTTGTGGATAAGGTGTGGAGATTGCATGGAGTACCTGAGAGGTTGGTCTTGGACCGCGATCCTCGCGGTCACTTCTGGAAGGAAGTTTGTAAGATTCTTGGCACGAAACAAGCTATGTCCACAGCCTTTCATCCCCAAACTGATGGCCAAATTGAGCGAATGAATCGAGTTCTCGAGGACATGTTGAGGCACTTCGTGAACCCCAGCCAGACTGACTGGGACGAATATCTGGCTCCGGCTGAATATGCTGTGAATATTCAATGCCTATCATGCGTCCACGAGGAGACTCCATTCTTCCTCAACTATAGTCAGCATCCCCGAGCTCCACTTCAGGTGGGGAGGCCGGAATGGGTTCCGGCCGCGGTAGCCTTTACTGGGACTGTAACGTCCCCCCGTTTGTAAGAGCCAAGCGGTTCCGGTAAGCGCGCTTCACGCGCACCACGCGCCGCCACTCACGCGCGCCACGCGCCACTCACGTGCGGCACGCGCCAGTCCCTTGGACTTGTATCCCATTCGTCAGGCTCGCGCCACGCGCAGCCCGCAGTACGCGCGGCACGACCCCTTGTATCCTCATTGTGCGGGTCCGCTCTTCCAGGGGCCGGACCTTGGGGGCTACCCGCGCCAGTCATATCCCCACTGTACTGGTCCGCTTCTTCGTGAGCCGGACCTTGGGGCTACCCTCGTCACACCTCCGGGGAGGGTGGCAGGTGGAACGCTACAAGTAGTAGTAGGCCGAGGCCAGACTCTTCAGTCGAGCCAGTGACGCCCAGAGAGAGGCATAGCCCTGCTTGCCTGCTGCCGCAGCCGCCGCCCCAGCTCTGCTGCTGCCGTCTGCTGCCCAGCCCGTCGCCGCAGCCCGTCGCTGCGAACATTGCCGGCTCTCCGTAAGTGCCACGGTTGCGCCCCATCTGGGGCCAGCTACTAATCCTTGAACCTCTGTACAGTCGCCGCCTTCTGGCGGCGCCTCAGGGTAGACTTCCGCTGTGCTATGTGATGCACTTGAGTACACCGTGTGCATTGGCGATCCACTCTGTAGGGGGGTAGTTCCTAAACCCCCCAAGGTTCGAACTCAATCAGGACGTACTAACCCCTAACTGCATGTATAGGGATCAGGACGTCACAGGGACTCTCTTGGAGGCTCAGAGACGAGCTCGGCAATTCTTGGAAATTGCTCAGAGTCGCCAGAAGGCTTATGCTGACAAACATCGGAAGGACGTGTCCTTCGATGTTGGTGCACAAGTGCTGCTTAGCAAAAAGCACTTATTCTTGCGGGCTGTGGGTACGCGCAAGTTGCTGCCCAAGTGGGTTGGACCATTTGCAGTAGTACGCCTTGTGGGCAGGGTGTCCTACGAGCTCAAGACACCAGTGCATTGGAAGGTACATAACGTCTTCTATGTGTCTCAGCTGAGGGCCTTCCTTTCGGATGGTCGTGTCCAACCGCCCCCACCTCCCCTACTGATCGAGGATGATCTTGAGTTTGAGGTGGAAGAGATCTTGTCTCATAGGGACAAGCCTCGAGGGCGTAAGACCCGTGAGTATCTGGTGAAGTGGAACGGGTATGGGCCTGAGCACAACACGTGGGAGCCTGCGGCCAATTTAGCTAATTGTCCGGATGCTCTCAGGGAATACCTGGCCAAGGTTGGTAATGCTCCTAGGCTTGGTCGAGGCAGCAACCGTCAGGTGTAAAATCTGTCGGTTGTTTCCCGAGGACGTGAACACCAGAGTGGGGAGGTATGTAATGAAACAGCCGTCTGGTCAAGCCACATGGCTCTGTTGGCATTACATGACCGACTATTTGGGCCAGGTGACCCGCCAGCTGGCGGGCTGGCTGGCCGGGCAAGTGGCCCGCCCGGGTGCGGGCCCCGCCTGTCCCGGAATATCCCTCGCCAGGATCCGCCCGTTCAAGGGAGGATCTTTGGGCCTGCCGCAAGGCGGGCCTTGGGGGCGAACCTGCTCACACCCCTGGAGGGGGGGTGGCACGGGGGAGCACTAAGGAGCCTCAGGGGCTGAGGCTCATGAATCAGTTCGAGCCCGGGAAGCCTTGGAGCAGCCTTGCCGCTGCTCGCTGCCACAGCCGCCGCCGCACTGCGTTGCGGGGCCTGCTGCGCCGGCCTGCGCCAAGGAGGTGGAGTCGCCGTCAAGGCGGCGCCACAGGGCCTGTCTTCCGCTGCGCTATGCGCTAGTGCTTCCTTGTGTAGTGGGTTGGCCCCTAAGCCCCCTATGCTCGAACCCAATAAGGATTGCTCTCTCTAACTGCGTGTTTAGGGCGCAGGTTCCTTACAGGCAGTGCCTCAGGGTCGGACTTCCGCTGCGCCATGTGCACGTATGTGCATTGGCGTTCTCCTGTATTACGGTTGTCCACTACGCACCCTATGTTCGAACCGAAACTAGGACGTTCTGACCCTAATTGTGTGTATAGGGACAGGGACGTCACAGCAGCAGCCCCTGCAGATTTTGGGCCCACTGGGTCCGCAACATTGAGCCTTCCAGGGCGGTACTCCCACTTGAATGAGAATGATGGCTCTCATTCAGCTCACCGAGCTTGCCGCCTTGTCAGTTGCTGTGGGGTGTGGAAGTACTTAACGGGCAATGATCCGTGACTACTGTGAAGTCCACACCTTCCAGGTAGCAACGCCAACCACGTATGGCGTGCACCACAGCCAGCAGTTCTTGCTCACTTCGTAATTTCAGGACGGACTCGTCACACGACGTCTCAACACAAGGTACGCGGACTCGACCGCTTGCTTGTGAAGCAGCTTCTTCGTCTGCGTGGTAACAGCAGAGTCGAAGATCCAGCCGGCTAAATGGTCTGCTCATTGCGAAGGACAAGGCGCCGAGCGCCACGATGTACAGTGCAATCAGGATGCTCAAAGTCAAGGCATGCTGATGTGGCACCGAGCCAATCAACCTCATTGCAGAGGACAAGGCGCCGTGCGCCACGTTGTACAGTGCAAGTAATGACGTCCAAAGTAAACGCATGATGATGTGGCACCGAGCCAATCATTATCCAAAATCACAACTGAGGTTCCAGCCAGCTCAATGGCTTAGCAAGACACTGCGGCCTTGTATTTTGAGTGCAGATTGGGACCATACACAAATCCAGCACATCGGTGGATGGGCCATTTGCTAATGTCACGCGCTCCAAAGCCGTGGAATCCACGTCCAAGCTATAGAAACTATTTGGGCGTGGCAAGCGTCCCTGCAAGAGGCAGGCAGATCTGCAGAGGCAGAGCGGGTCAGGAAGCGGTTCAGTCCTAAGGAGGGCTCGAACTCTCGTCCCCACGGCGGCTTCCAAAAGCCACGCGTGGCAGGTGCTGCCCCGCGAGTGGAAGGAGGTGGTGGCTGCTATCGCTGCGGCACATCAAATCAAGGACTGCCTGGAGGTAGGTCCATCTTCCTCGAGGCCACGTCCACAGCGGCCGATGGGCCGGGACAAGGGCAACTTCAAGGGCACGCAAGCGCGGCGTGACTGATCAAGCTCCGCTGGGGATGTCGCTGTTGTGCTCGCACGAGGCGAGACTTAGGCTGCAACGAACTTACACAGGTGGAACATCAATATCATGGGAAAGATAGCTGGAGGGTATTGAGGAGGCCAACCACCTCACCAGTCGGGCGAAGGACGACGTGCGACATTGGAGAAAGCGCAAACCTGAATAACGGCGCGCGACGCTGATGAGGGAACAATCTGGAATTCCAGCGCGCGACGGCGGCAACGCCACAATTTGGAATCTGGACTTCTAGTGTCAGAACTCAACTAGCATTATCATTGGGCGCGGGTCCCCGCAATCGGCGGCGACTCCAGCGGCGGAGGCGGCGGCCACGGGTGGATATTTTGTGAGGGCTTGTAGCAAGTGGCCGGGCGCCTAATAATCCCATGAGGCCGGAGGCAGGGCTCCGCGAAACCTCGACGGGTACTTTAAGGGGAGAAGCAGCCTGGACTGCCCCCACCCCCAGACGCTTGTATTCTGTATTGTTTCATCTCAATCGTCGGCTTATTGTCTTGTTTTGACCCATTGATCATTTGGCTCCGACCTTTGCTTGCGACACCAACGCCTCGTCCTTAGGGCTTGACGATCCTCATTTCTCACACGGGCTCCTTAGGCGTAGTGTTGATGCCACTCCGCTCAGGCTTTACCCGACAGAGGTCAGGGTATTTGTCGCTCGAACCCCAAACCTTGGTAGCGGTGTCCATGGGGGACACACGATGCTTTTAGAGGGGCTGCTTGCTGAGGCACCGGCCAGGATCCTCATGGACTCAGGGGCCTCAGTGTCCTTCGTCCATAGGAATCTGGTGTGTTCCGCTGGCTTGCATTTGCAAGCAGATGGTCTGCCTAGAGTGACATTGGCCGATGGCCACCCAACCAATGTGCTGGGCCTGTGCAAGGTTCCCATTCGCATCCAGCAACACAAAGCCGCGGTGCCTTGTTATGCCATTGCGTTGACTGGCGCATTCGATGTGATATTGGGCGATGACTGCTTTGTGCCACATCTGCATGCCTTGCTTTGAACGCCAAACTTGCACCATGGCGCACGGCGCTTTGTCCTTAGCAAGAAGCTTCCCTGTGCACCGCCGCTGGCGGCAGGGGCTTCCATTGTGCTGTCCGCCATGCACATGAAGCGATCAATTCACAATGACATTTCGTGCCGGGGTCATAAGACACTGGAGGCCAGGCAGCCCTTGCTCTTCTCAACACCTTTGGGCTCGCCCAGTCCGGTCGCTCCCAGTCGCCGCCGCCGCGGTCGCCGCCGCTGTCGCCGCCGCCGTCGCCACGCCATGGCTGGCGCGGCTTTCTTATACCTTCGAGGTGGATCTAATCTGATTGACAAGGAAAGTGGCTCTTTCAAAGGGGGCAAGGGCTGTGAACAGCCAGCCCGAAAAGTATTGACAAGGGCCGATGGGGCCAACGGCGCTTTCTCATAGCTTGACTGGTAGGATAGTTCACTTGGGGCCAATTAACAATTGGTCGGTAAGTCGCAAATTAGCCTCGTCTTGGCTTCGCATTGGCAACATTCTGACCCTAGACATCCATACACCCGCGACACGTACCCCTCAGCCGCAACCGACCGACCAGGTGTGATTTTGCCCTTAGTAACCTCTTGGTGAGGAGCCGCAAACCAGAAAGACTAACAGGGGAAAGGCAGTCCCCCTGACGAAAGCCAGAGGCTGCAGCTAGAGCACGGCCAGCACGCAGATGCAAGGCGTGGCCCATTGACCGCTGGAGTGATATGGATAGGCGCATATGAAAGACCCGAATTAGCGGAGCCAGCAGCGTGGAAGCCGGCCTGCTCAAGTCGCCTGCGGGGCACAGCGCGTCGAGCAAGCCGGGGCCAACAGGTCGAGCCACTGTGACCCACAAGCCCCACGCACATTGACGGCCAGGGGGACGAACTCGTCTCCTTCTGGATGGTCTGCGTACTTCGCCGCTTTGCCTGGAGCAGCGTTCGCCACTGAATGTCCAGCCTTCGTGGCAGAAGTGCGCCTTCTGCAGGATAGGCATGATGGACGTGTTCTCTAGCGCCACAAGGTACCCAGCCTCCAGGAGAATGCCGAACATGGCAAGAACATAGGCAAACAGCACATAGACAGATGTACATCACCTGCTGCTAAGCTCATCCGCTGAGTAACCAGAAGGGGCCGAGGGCTGTGAACAGCCAGCCCAAAGACGATCACTTTTAAGCTTGTTTCCATGCACTTGCAGTAGATGGCGATGGCTGCAACTGGCCGGCCCAGAGAGAAAGGCGCGCGGTGCGCATGAAATTGAAAGGGAGGCCAATTATAGCCTTACAAATGTATTCTTAACTGGGTAATGAGCTGGCTAAGGGGGACACTAATATCCCCGAGTGAGCACATGCATATCTGACAAGCTATACTGAGGAGCCAAACCACCCCCACGGAAGCCATTAGCCTGGGCTAATGCACGACCAGCACGCTGGTGGATCGCGAGTGCCTGAGAGCGCTGCAGACTCATCGATAACCGCATTCTAAAGCATGCAACTATGGCTTGCGGGACGCTAGAGTGGCCTAAGCTACCCGCCCGACTACGTCGACGGGCATCGACATGCAGTGCCAGGCGATGGAGGAGGGCAGACCACTTCGTTCCGTAGCCGCCGTAGATGTCCATGGGTCTTTTCTATGGGCGAGCACATTCATGGCGCATGGGAAGAAGTGGTCGCCCCGGGGGTGGTCACTATAGTGCCTCTCCTTCTTCCTCTCCGCATGATTTGTTGCCCAACCTGGCACAGTCGGTGTAGAGACACAATCGGTCCCAGAGAAAGAATGAACGGCGCTCGAGGGGGCCAGAAGGGCGCATCGGAAGAGCCACCTCTCGCGTCGGGCCGAGCCAGTTCTGCCCGTCTCCAGGGCCCCGCCGGCCGCCGCCGCCCGGGCGCATGTCGCGCCTGGCCCGCGCCGCGCGCGCCGCCTG
>WELB01000252.1:20621-31808 GCA_009602725.1 Spirogloea muscicola
GCCTCGCCGCCGCATCCTTGACGCCGGCTGCGGGCCGGGCGGCGGCCCTGGCCACCGCGACCGCGCTGCGCGCGGCAGAGCCAGGCCGGCCTGCGGCACCTCCAAGCTTCGCGCGCCATGGCCGTCGGCGACGGTCACGTGATCGACATCTCCTCGCCGCGCCCTGAGGGCAAGGCGCGGCCTCCCGGTGAGCGCGCGCCCTGGGAAGCTCGAATCCTGGCCAAGCGTTCCCTGAGAAGGGCTCCTCCCGGGCTTGCGCGACGGGGCAGGCGCAGTGCCGTCGTCGCTGAACGCCGCAACTCCATCCTCATTGTCGCTGCAGCCAGAGTGAAGGAGGTTGAGGCCCCTGACGATGGCTGCGAGGACAGCAAGGGCGCGCCAGCTGACGTGGTCGAGGAAGGTGGCGAGGAACACTCGGGCGTCGATAAGCCAGTGGTGATGCCAGCACTGGGGCGCTGGCACCGCCTCGTCGGCTCTCTGCATTTCGTCCTCCTTGTGGTGAGGTCCCAGGAGGATCCCGTGGGACTGAAGATCACGCCTTGCTCCTGTCTATTGCTCGATGAGCGGATTCAGCTGGCTTTTGCATTGACTGCAAATCGTGCTCCGTGCTCCGTGCTCCGTGCGTCGGCTGGACACACATTACCACGCCTCGGAGGCATGCCGTGGATGTTGCTACTCAGGCCGCTTCTCAGTGGCAGTATGGGTCGTGGCAACCCGCAGGTTGCTCTTGCAGTGGGAGCTGCACTGCTTGGCTTCATCACGTGGCTTGTCACGTCTTCTTTCTACCATGATTCGGTCAGCCACCTTGCAGGGTCCCTACGAATTCAGGTCAGCCCTGTGAGCCTACTGGGACCTGTCTCACCGAGCTTGTTGTCTGCAGGGCAAGAGAGGGTACTTGCTGAGCCTGTGTCCGTGCCGGTGCTGTCTCTAGAATCAAGGGTCTCTCGCTCAGGTCACCAGAAGGACTATGTAAGCCTTGTGTGATTGCCGTCGTGTCAACAAGTGGGACTGATATGAGCTGCAGCAACAGCCACATGCAGCCCATCCTCTCTTTGTCGATCACGGAGATGACTGTGGAGGGCAGTCGGGGTTGAGGATCACCCTGAGTCCACACTGCTCATGGCAGTGTCGAATCCTGTTACCCAGGTTCTGAACAACGGCGGAGATGGTGCAAGGAGGCGCATGGCTGAGGCATATGCAAGCAGTCAATCCTTAGGCCGCGGTCTTGCACAGAGCACTTCGGACCAATTGGCTTTAGCAGATCTTACGGTTGGCTGCTACCTTGTCACCTGTTTGACCTATGATTTGCACACTTTCCTTGCGACAGCAGAGTATATGCCAGTTTTGAGGGGTCGGTAATGATGTGCAGCAAAGCTTGCACCATGTCTTCTCATCTCAAGCGTATGCTGAGTGGTCCAGCTCTGCAGCATGTTTCTACGAGTAGGAGGGTCCTTGTCTATGAGACAATCATGACGCAGCGACCTTGATATGCTGCCATTACTTGTTGCAGAAGAACTGCTCTCACTCTGCACACTGTGGTAGTCCAGGTCCAGAGTTTGAGCTTCATGACGTTCAGCTCGATACCGGACGTGGCACGGGTTGGTTATGTGAGCAGTGATGGGAACTTCACAGCTTACTCAAAGGTGTTTGCCAAATTCATCTCTCTCTGGCATTCTTCTTCCCAGCCAGCTGTGGACCTGACTTGTTGACGAGCAAAGCCCAACACCTCGTCAAGCCAAGCCTGACGATGACCTGGGGGTTTATCTGTACTTTACCTACTGGCAAAGTGCAAAGAGCTCAGATATTTTGTGTGTACCTCCTCTTGGCAGGGTGATGATGGTCGTGTGATCCAGGAGACCGATGACTTTTCTTCACCCATGGTAAGTTTCCTTGGTCAGCAGTCTGATGCATAATGCAAACTCGTTGCTTATGTTGAATGACTCAAGTCTGTGGACTCATGTTAAGCAACGGTGGTGACGGGGTATTACAGAGTTGGAGAACAGTGCCAGTGAATACCACCACAGGTCGTTCTATGCCACCTGTGGTACAAACACCAGAAGATGAGGATGTCTCTCTATTGTTGCTACGAGCGGTGGGTCAGCGTCAGACTTTTTGGCAGGCCCTTCCTTCTCGAACGCATGGGCCTCTCTTAGCTGCTTCCACACCTTTGCACACCACATCTGGAATGCAAATTGGCATTTCTACTGTCCAGGTCAGTCACTTACTATTGACATAAAGTATCAATGTCTTCATCTTCTTCATCATCAGTATAGTATTGGTGCATGGGACTCTTCTTTGTGGAACATACATTTACCTTTGATAGAGCTATCTAGGTGAAGAGGGCATGCAGGACAATGATTGCATGCTTTGCAGCTTGCACCTTACTTGCCTTGAGCCTGCACAAATTCTTTACAGCACATTCAAGCTGTTTATGACATTTTAGAAAGGTTTGACATTAATTTGCCTGATTATGCCACATTGACCCTGTGAGAGTTTCAGATAGGTGCAAATCAGCTGGAAGGGCAGCTGACTTCCACTGTTGACAGTCTTTCGTACAAGGGTGCACTTTTGTATCTCACCACTGAGGTATACCCACCCAGCTTCAGACAGCCATAAGCCTGAAAGACGTTGTTTCAGATTCATAATGTCCCAGTCACTGCCCATGACATTGACCTTGCTAGCCCCAGTGCTACTTCAAGTGGCACTTCTTTCAAAAGGACATTGCGGAAGTAACAATTTTGAAGAGCTCCAAGTGACAAGATATATTTCTCTGAGCAGGAGGGCTACCTGTTGGCAACCTCTGATCGTAGCAACAGATTGAACGAGGCCTCCTTTGGAGGAGCCCTCATGGGTTTGCTGTCAGCAAGCAACTCTGGAGATGCACTGATTGCTGACTCTGCACAGTATCTGGCCGACCATAGTGCCTGGTGCACTGGCGATGGCCATCATGCTGCCAATGTCAAGCTGGCCGGCAGCAACTATTACATTGACACAATCCCTGTGATTGAAGATGGCCTGACTCTGGTATGTCTTGGTTGCTTTTCTTGCTCTTTGAGATTCTGCATTGGTGCTTGTTACATCTTCCTTGCGGCGTACATGCAATTTGCACATAGATATCAGAGGGCGTGCCTCTCACTTGTCAGACTGGCAATGTGCAGTGCGAGGTACTGCTGGTACCTCAAGGGAGTATCTGGGCCAGCCTCAATCGTCAAAATGCTCACGTCTGGATTGTCCTTGGTATGCTTCATGTCCTTTCAGCAGTACTGAGGGACTCCTCCTTTTACAGTCCTGTGTCACACTGTAAGAGGCCATGTTCTGGAGACACTGGGAATCTATTGAGAAGGCTTTTGCGTGCTTCCATGTGGTCATTTTGGCGTGCTACTTATGGATGATGCTGCCTCTTGATTTCGCAGGTGTGATAGTTGGCATGATCCTGATAGGTGGTTTACTGTGGGGTGCTTACGGCTTCCCCACTTACAGAAAAGCCATAGGCAGTCAACACTCGCTTCAAAAGGCATTGCGGCGAGAAGTAGAGCGTCGCCGCAGGGCGGACCTCTCATCACAGCACAAATCGCAATTCATGGCAAACATGAGGTAAGAAACAGCGCACACACTCTTGCTGGCTGCATAGGCCTGACTTTTCCTGGTTTGCCTGTATTCAGCAGTCGCTATCTGACTACAGTCCCTTGAATTTGGCAGTCATGAGCTGCGGACACCCATGGCTGGCATTATTGGTAAGTTCATGCCAACCACAACTACTTTACCATGTATGTCTGAAATCAGGACAAGCAAGGCCGCATCTTAGGCTTATAGCAATTAGCAGACGGTCTGCAGATGTACAGCTAGACCATCTTACTTGATGCACACTGAAGGTCTTCAATGTCATACTTTTGTGAACTGAAACCAACTGTTGCTACTCCTTTAATCAGGCCTGGTCGATATATTGCTATGCGACGAGGGATTGACAGCAGAACAATATGATGCTCTTGCCCAACTGAAGCGGTGCTCGCTCTCCCTGCTGGGTTTGCTGAACAACATACTTGATCTCTCCAAGGTTGGCAGCCCTCTTCGTTGCAGGTCTGCAGATGCAGCGAAAGGGCCTACAGAATGATTGTTGTCCACAGGCTCATTCTTGAGTCCTGCCAATCTTGTATGTTTGGCCAACTTGGGTGCAGATTGAGGCCGGAAAACTTGCAGTGGAGAAGCATGACTTCTCACTTCGGATGGAGGTGGAATCTGTTGTTGACATGTTCGCTGTGCAAGGCTTGTCATCTGGCGTGGAGCTGGCCCTTTCTCTTGAAGGTCTTGTACACTTGATAGCCTGTATCTGTCCTTCTCTCTTACCATCCATGCTTCAGTCTACTGGGAATGAGAATCAGAAGGTAGCTGAATACCCAGTGCTTCAGTTGAATATGTACCCTGTCACGTAAGGACTCGTGAGCAGTATTGACAGCTTGTGCTTTGGCTTCTGCTTGTTTTGCTGTGCAGATGATGTACCAGACATTGTTAGGGGCGATTCGGCTCGTTTCCGGCAGATACTGGCTAATCTCATGTCCAATAGCATAAAGTTCACAAAGTCTGGCTGGGTCATGGTGCGAGGCAAGGTCAAGACTAGTGATATTGGTCTCAAGAAGGGGCGATCTCATTGGCGCAACCACCAGGTTGTTGCTCTGGAGTTTGAGGTGGAGGACACTGGCCTAGGTAAAGCAACTAATCTCGACCTGAGGTTGTAGCAACCCGACTTTCAGATTCATTGTGCTGGCTCCTCTATGTAATACAAAGTGTCCAGTGCAGTGCGGTACTTGTGTTTGGTCAGAGGTTCACTATGGCCGGTTTATTGGTGTGCAGGCATTGCCCAGAGCAAGTGGGAGTCTGTGTTTGAGAGCTTTGTGCAGGCAGACAGCAGCACCACTCGCACACATGGTGGCACCGGCTTGGGCTTGTCAATCGTTCGTGCTTTTGTTGAGGCGATGGAGGGCTCCATTGCCGTTGCCCCAAAGCCGCCCCCTGGTGGCCAGGGAACTCTTGTTCGATTCCATGTGGTCTTTGAGCTTCCGCCACAGGAACCTGGGCAAAGTGATGGGCCATCTCCTGTGCCGCTCTTGTTGGGCAAGAAGCTCTCGCAAGTTCCCAATATCCAAGGGGCAACGGTCTTTCTTGCCGTGACGGTAAGCTTACAAATTTGTGGTGGAGTGCTGTCTGCCCCTGTGGGCTTCGCATGGGAGATCTCTGAGCCAGATGTTGCTATTTCTGAGCAGGGTTGCGGGAAGATGGTTGCAGAGCACTGGGTTAATGGGCAAGGCTTGCAAGCGGAGGTGGTCACTGAGTGGTGGGAGGTCCTTGCGTCTCTGCATGAGCTCCTTGCCAACTCGGGCAGGCCTTCTCCACGTAGAGCAAAAGCAGCAAGCAGCTTCAATCCTCTAGAGGAGCCGACCTTCTCCTTCCACGCCGAGGAGGAGCCAGCAAGCAAGAGCGTGCCTTGTAGGGTCCACGCGATATTGGACATCTCTCTCTTTCCGAGGACAGAAGAAGATAACCAGCCAGACACCACAGATTTGATGTGCGAGCTGGCCACACTGCAACCCTTGCGTGATCAGGGCGTCACATTTGCCTGGCTGCTGACGCCCAACACCTCCTCTGGACTTCGACAGGTTGGCTTCCTCTGGCCACTTCTTCCAGCCGTGGCTGGTGGTACTGCTTTCTCTATCTCCTAGCAGGCAAAGCGAGTGTATCACTGACCCGAAGCACTGCACGAACATGGCAGGTCCTTCGAGAGGCTGGGGTGTCCTTCATGGTCAACAAGCCAGTGTCTACGACAAAGCTTCGGCATCTTTTGCTGGCCATGGCTGGGCAAGACTCTGCTCTTGACATCGCCCCACCTTCTGCCAAGCTGAAGAGCCAGGTTCGTCCCCCTCTGTTGTGCTCTGGTTTGCACAATGTAAGTGACCAGGATGTAGCATACTTCGCCAAACTGTCTGGCTCATGTGCAAATGTTGTGAATGCAGTTGGAGTTGAGAGAGCAGGTCATGTTGGCTCCTGGTATTCGTGCACGGGAAGACACCAATGACGAATCGCCTCCCCTCTCGAGGCAGCCGTCCTTGGTGCCTTCCCGCACAGCCTCCAATGCTTCGGTCTTGGGAGAGCTGGCACGCATAGCTGCCGAGGCTTCTGACGACATTCGACCCCAGGCGTCTGGCCAGCACCCCAACCCCGTAACACCTCCCATTCTGCCCTCCTTGCAACGGCAGAGGTCTGCTGAGCAGCAGCTTCTGACCAGTCAGGTCACGGTTGAATCTCAATCATCCTCCATGGAGAGAGAATGTGCACCAGTGTCAACGTCTTTATCACCCTCTGAGACTGTTGGAGTGGCTCAAAGCAAGGAAGGCGTCAAGACCCCCTCTTCTAGGTCTCCGCTTGGCTCTCCACGTTCCAATGCTCGAGCTTCCGGGGGGCTTGCAAGCCAGCCACGGGATGCCCTTGCTGGCATGAACATCTTGCTAGCTGAGGTACATGCGACCACCTACATGCGACCACCTACATCCAAACCCAAACCCGAAACCCCTAAGCCCTAAACCCTTAACCCTGAGTCCACTTCTTAGATACCAAAATTGAACACCATGTCATGCAGATGACCTCTCTTTGACCTCTCTCTGAGTCGTGCAGGACACACCTGTCCTGCGAAGACTGGCTGTGATGATGCTGCGAAAGCTGGGCGCCGAGGTGACGGCTGTCCATGATGGTCAGGAGGTGCTTGAGGCCCTTGCTACTGCAGGTGCTGACAGTGATGCCACTTCCAGATTTGACGTCATCCTTATGGACTGTCAGGTCAGCACTCCCTATACACTGCCTCATGGTATGCTCCATGCTCATCGTCTGTGCAGCCTTCCTCCCTCCAGGGGCTGAGAAAATGCTGAGGTTGTCTGTGTCTCTGCTATTGGGAGGCGTATATTGAAGGGCACTGGAAGCATAAGAGAGGCCAACAGTTGATAAGCTTAAAATACTACATCAGGGCCGTTGTATCAGTCAAGGGCAGGTTGTCAGAGTTTGATATGGCATCCAAAGTTCCTCAGTGAACGCTCCTCCCGGAGGAGAGGAGTCTTGATTACCGTGCTTACAGCAGTGCTGCTTCCGTGGAGAAACCCAAAGCGTCAGATTCTTGTGATCCTTGTCTGGATGCTTAGACAGGCTACCTGGCGCACTGCTTGCAGATGCCTCGATTGGATGGTTACGCAGCCACGCAACACATCCGCGACCAGGAGCATACTCAAGGTGGCCACATTGCCATTGTGGCCCTGACTGCGCATGCCATGGCAAGTGACGTGGAGAGGTGCTTGGCAGTGGGTATGGATGCTTATCTGACAAAGCCCATCGACAGCAACAAGCTTGTTTCCACCCTTGACGCACTCGTGCGAGGTCCCAAACTTTTAGAGAAAGCCATTCACATACTAAGCGGGCCATCCAAAGATGAGCCGCCCATAAACACCTGAGCAGGCCTCATGACTATGTCGCCTGAGCTATTGTTGCCATTGTTCTTATTCACACCGCTAGTTCTCAGGATAGTTATGCAAAGAGCCAGTGCCTTCTAAAGACATGGAGGAACAGCGCCAAAGAGCCTCAATTAGCATACGCTAACAACCGGCAGCGTGCCTTGAACTCAACTGAGAGCTTGGAGATTGTGCTAACATGACTGTGACTGCCCTTGGCGGCAGTTGGAGCATTGCAGAGGCTTACTTGCAGGCTGGGGGCTGCCTCTCTTATTTGCACCCTTTATTTGCACCCTTGTTATGCTGCACATCAGCCTCGAGGTGATAATATCCGAATCAATGCATTTGTGATTCCGTAAGAATTGAGCATTTGGTAGGACAGCCTTCAGCGACTTCATTCATGTGTTGCATTGTCAAGTCAGGGTCTAAGTAACCCTTCTTCGTTTAGACAGGGTGCAGCGATATGGTCGGATTTGCGATCTTTGCATTTCTCGAGAAACACATTTCCATATCCCCGAGAGCAGTTGGGCTGGGCGGGTTGGTTTGAGGATATTGCCGCCAAGCTTTGGTCGGCAGTATGCCAAGGGTAACCTAGTCGGGACAACTATCAACTGCCCCATGGTCCTTGGTATGTCCTTTCGGAGACATTGCGCAAAAGGTCACAGGTGTTCACTGCTCTTTGAGCTGCTTGCTGCAGCAGCGGAGTAACAAAGCATCTACCCACTTTGCTAAGGTTACCCAGGGAAACCAGATGCAAGTGCGCCTCTAATTACAGGACGTACCAAGGACCATGGGGCAGTTGATAGTTGTCCCGAATATTTACACAGACTGTGGGCTGTGTAAATAGGAGGATGTCATTGACCTAGTCTAGTCTACTTAAGGAGATACTGGAGAGTGAGCAGTGCAGAGGGAGCAGATCTGCAGAGAGACGGCAAAGAAGAGGAAGGCGGTTGGAAGCGGGCCCGCCAACAAGCCAATAAGTGAATATACCAGATGTCAACTACCAGGAGTGGATCCCACGATGAAGTGCTCTAGCTGTTGATGTGCAACAAGAGAGAAGAAGAATGAAAGTGCTCCCCATTGGGAAGAAAGTGCTCTCGCCCATAGAGAAGAGGGGCTGGCAAAGCCAGCCCAAAAAGAATGGATAATGTCCAAAGCCAAAGAAAGAGGAGCCGGAAAAAGACTACACTACAAAACACAAGACAATGCAGAGGGAAGCTCAGTATCAGAGAAGTGCTCGCCCATAGAGAAGAGGGGCTGGCAAAGCCAGCCCAAAGAGAATGGACAATGTCTAAAGCCAAAGAAAGAGGAGCCGAAAAAGGACTACACTACAAAACACTGCAAAACACGAGAAGATGCAGAAGGAAGCTCAGCACCCACAAGTGAGCAACATCAGATTGGAGTAGCTCGCTGCAGGGAAAGAGGCACTCCGCCGAGACCCAGAGGCGGCGGCCATAGCACGGCCGGCTCACGTGTGGACGGCGTGGGCAAGGGAGCGTTGAAACGATATCGCCAGGCGCATGCGGAAGACTTGGGCGAGCGAACCGGCGGCGTTGAAGCCGGGCATCGCCCCTGGCAGACCCGGCCGCCGGTTAAAGGCCTGGCGGGCAAGCCGCTGAAGGAGATCCAGCCAGCGGCTGCCGAAAGCCCCGTGTACATCCATCGCCAGGGCCGCGAAATCATCCCCAACTGGGTGATTGGCGTATTTGCGCTCCTTGTCCCGGTCCGCCAGGCCGACCGCGTGCCCTGTAAACGACGCCGATCTGGTGGGATTGGCGAAGTCGATGCAGTCAGTTGTCACCACATCGGCGATGATGCGGGGACCGCCGCCGGGGGAAATGGCGACCAGGTCAGCGCGTCGTGTATGGGGCCGGCCGTCCGCGCCCAGCTGGATGGGCATGATTGAGGAGTTCTGCACAGCCACCTTGAAGCCCACCTCCGTAAACACCCCCTGCATACCATCTCGCAGGAGATCGTGGGAAGCGGTCCGCTCGCCCCCGTGCGCGCAACGGAGCATATGCGCAGCCAGCTCCGCAGGGTCAGCGTGGCGGGTACCGCACTCGCACTGAGTGACGCCCACGAGGCAGGAGGGAGGAGGCCCAAGAGCCGGTGGACCGCCGTCCTGAAGACCTCATCGGGCATGGTGAGCCCCACGTGGAGTGGGAGCGCTGATAACCACGCCGCCGCCCCAGGGGAAGAGGCTGAGAGGAGCCGGGCGTGGCCGCGAAGGTCAGACGGAGAGAGAAGCTCCACCACCTGGTCAGAGGCCGCTCTTTCAACCAGCACCGTGAAGCGTGCCTGGGCACGCAGGTCAGAGTGTGGGCGAGGTGGGTGAAAGGGACGATCTGCTCCGACATGTTTGAGGTGGACCGCCAGGAGCCCGTCGCAGGCAGAGCGGAGGGCAACCTGGAAGGGCAGCTGGCCTATCTCCACTTCAGCTGCCGCCCGCTCCAGGGCGCGCTGGCCGTGGACGATGAATCTCTGGCACATGGGGGCTGCAACCTGCGCCCAGCTGCCCATGTAGGCCGCCTCACAGGCGCGGGCAACTGAGCGGCATCCCAAGCCGCCGCGGCTGGCCGGCAGGCTAGCCTGCAGCAGCGCAGCTGGTGAGGAGAGGAACGCGGGGTGCTGCACGAGGGTGGCCGCCGGCGCAAGGATGCCGGAGTCAAATGCCGCATACACTGCCTTCACCACCGGTGAGGGAGGGGTGGTGCGGGCCAGATAGTGTGGCCGCTGCACGATGCATCGTGTCAGCATAGCGGTCGCCAGCTGCATGTCCTGCAGCATGTGAAGACGATCCGCCGGCCGGAGGTGTTACTGCAGCCGCGCCTGCAGCTGCTCCGTCTCAAAGGCAGGTGCGCCGATGGGGGCGCCGAGGAGGGTGCAGCCCCCAGCCGGTGTCTGGCAGCCCGAGGGCAGGCGCAGGTGGGCTGGCAGGCCCTGGGGGGGCCAAGCACTGCATTTGGCTACACGGATGGCCAGGCCGATCGCGGCCAGCTGCGCTTCGAGGGTCGCGAAGGCTGCCACGACGTCGTCTGGCGGCCCCACGAACGTGGTGTCATCAGCGTATTTGGGGACGAGGACGCCTGGGTGAGCCGCGACCGTTGCCAGCAGCGCACGGTTGTGAGCCAGCGCGTGGTAGAGCCCCGCCAGCGGATCCCCTTGGCGCGCGCCTGTGGAGGAATGGAGGACCTCCGCCCCACCGTGCCCTGTCCGCCACAGCAAGTCGCTAGGCTGACCGCAGCCCAGCCTGAAGAAGGGTAGGAGGCTGGGGAAGGCCGCCCGCAGCTCCTCTCCAATGACATCCCGGGCTGCGCTGTTGAACGCATTCCGGACATGTACCGCCAAGGCCATCCATCCGGGGTTCAGGCCCAAGGCGGCCCCATACGCCGTGCACGACCACCTCACCGCCGCTCCGCAGCCCCGCGCGCCGAGCTGGTGGGGCGCCAGCCCCGCAGAAGATGCAGAGGGGAGCTCAGCATCCGCGAGTGAGCGACATCAGGGCCGGAGTGGCTCGCTGCAGGGACGGAGGCGGCGGCCATGCGAGACGACGAGGGACGAGAGGGGAGGCCATGGCAGTGGGAGCAGCAGGGGGGGTGGAAGGAGGCCAGCCCCCGCCGCCCGCCACGTGGCGCCCGCCCGCTTTGTTCGGCCGGCCGCCGCCCGCCGCCGACTGCCGCCATTGGCGCCGCCGCCGCCGCCG
>WELB01000252.1:38325-52994 GCA_009602725.1 Spirogloea muscicola
GCGCGTCGTCTGCGGGCCGCCACCGCCGTTCGCGCCGCCGTCTGCGCCGGGCCCACCGCAGACCCCGCCGCCCGCCATGCTCGTGCCGCCGGCGCGCCCGACGCCGCAGGCCAGCATCTTCCCCAGAACCATCCCCGCGCTCGGTGAGCCTCCTCGCCTGACTTGGGCTCGGCAGCGCCGGCCAGAAGGCCTGAACCCAATTGCGCAATAAGCAGCTAACGAGGCCGAGCCGCTCTGTTCACTGCGCTTGCTGAGCCATTATCACAATGTCGAATCTGTTGTCGAATCACACTATGATATACGAACAAGCGAGCTTTCCTGCTTCTCCTCGCTGACACCGTAGTGCCGGGCTGCGCAGCCAACGGGACCTGCAGCACGACGCCCATGTACTTCAACGTCTCGAGCGTCGCCCAGATCCTGGCTCGCGCTGCCATCTCCAACACGACCACCGTGGTGCTCGTCCTGCAGCAGGACATTGTCATCTCCACCACGCTCGTCCTGGACGCCACCTTCTCCTGCACCGTGCTCCTGTCCGCCGCCATGCCCGGCTTCACCATCCAGTCCACCACCGACGACGTTCCGGCGGTGAAGATCACCGGCGCCAGCAACATTCTGTCCATGGGCGTGCACTACACGGTGCCCATCACCAGCTCGTCGCCGGAGCCGTGCAACCCCGACGACAGCATCACCGGCACCGACATGTGCGCCGCCGTGCTCGTCTACGGCTCCAGCAACGTGCAGATCGTGCAGAGCAACATCTTCGGCCGCGTCGACGTCTTCTTCACCGACAACAGCCGCTTCGACGCCATCACGTCCACCTCCATCCCGCAAGATATTGCCAACTTCCGCTTTGGCCACTGCGGCTACTTCCCCGACCTCGCCAAGTCCAACAACGTCGTCTCCAACAGCGACATCTCCGGCGCTTACATCGGCATCCTCCTGCAGCAGTCCACGGTCGGCGTCTCCCTGCTCTCTAACTCCATCCACGGCTTCCCCTGGGCCGGCATCCAGATCGGCCAGGGCTCGCTCGAGACCGCTGGCGACGGTGAGCCCGCCGCCATGACCACGGTGCATAGACCTCAATTATGCTAAGACATGTCACCATGGCGAGTGAAGGCATTGTCCGTTTTCTCTGAATACTTCTCTTGGACTGCATTGATCTGCCTGCCACTAACCCTGCCTGCTGCACTATTGCCTCAGCTGTCCTCAACACCGTCAACAACAACTACATCCTGCAGCTGCCATCAGACAATCCCGTCGCCGACAGTGGTGGCATCTATGTCTCCACTCACTGGCTCAGCCCAGGTAATTCACGATTGCCCTCTCAGCCACCATGCTGCTCATATCAAATGGCCAACTCCCAGGAAGAGCACTGGTAGCGTGTATGTAACCCAGAGTACCACTTTCAACGAGAATGGCAGCGCGCTTGAGATGGCTTCTCAATGGCCGAGCAACTCTCAACCATTACTACTCGCATCGCGCTCTCTGAGGATCCAACATCTGCTTTGCAGGCAACCGGCTGCAGTGCAACTACGTCGTCGGCACGGAGCTGTGCATCTACCTGGACTCGGCGACCTCGGGCTTTGTCGTTGACGGCCAGGTGTGCGCGTACAACAAGCAGGGCGGCGTGAAGCAGAACAACGGGCAGTTCAACAAGATCATCAGCCTCGTGTCAGTTGCACCATCGGTCGGCACCGGCTTCCTCACCTGCCAGTCGTGGGAGAACAACAACTGCAACCACGGGCCGGCCATGTCCTGGGCGACATCCATCCAGGACGCATATGTCAACGAGCCTAAGGTCATTGCGGTGAGTAGCTGCCCGGTGCATGATGCTCAAGTGCTTCCTGCCCCTGGCTTTACATATCCATTTGCCGCTTGAAGCAATGATCAATGTGCTGCTTGAAGCAATGCACATGAGGATACTCGACATCTCCCTCACACGGCCTCACCTCTTGGCGTCCAGACCTACCCCTACCTCAACAACTGGTGCAGGCGCGTCACGTACAACGGCGTCAAGTGCAACCCGGCTGGGGCCCCCAGCGCCATCCGCACAGCCAACTGCAGCGGCATCCCGATCACCAATAGCTGGAGGGTGCGGAGCCACGCTACTCGCCTCCCATTGCTCGCCAGAACCACAGCCCATTGCCAATCCCATCGTGTACTGTGCGACCATGCAGACTGGCCCGCCAGAACCGCCACGTCCACAGCTTCGCTACAGATTCGTCAATATTTTTCTTAGAAAGCGGCAAAGATGATCTGCTAACTCGTATGTGCTGGCTGTGCTTGCAGTCCGTGATCGTGGCCGGCGACGGCGCCAACCCGCCGCAGTACGACCCGGTGTCGTGCGCGGGCCTCACCCAGGTGCCCACGCTTAACAGCATCTCGTACCGCGTGTACTCGGGCAGCGACGTGAGCGCGGCGGACCCCGGCTTCAACAACCCGTCGGCCGGCGACTTCGGCTTCGCCATGAACTCCACCATCTTCCAGGACACGGGCTTCCGCTCCTGCCCCAGAGTCTATGTGGTGCCACGCCTCACCAGCACGCTCGTCTACTTTGCGCAGTTCCAGCAGTCCTACGTGCGCCCGCAGTGGCCGTCTGTGTAGGTAGCGTCCATGGCCTGACCCAGGCCACCCATCACCGGTGCCAGGCCGTGCAGAAGGGTCGCAGAGACCTTCCCGTCGCGCGCACCGCGAGATGACCTCACCTTACCTGGGCCCCCTGACTGACTATAGAGCCCACCTTCATTTACGTGGCCCATTTTGCAAGTAGTCTAGAGATTGCTGGATATATACATCATGACCGATCAATGTCAGTCAATTGTCGATCATGCTAGGTTGTTCACAGTCGTCGAAGTGACGAGGCTGCCCATTATGTGGCCCTCATTTCAGACAGACTTCACCCTTCTTTTATTTCTCAAAGCTGCTCTGCATGGCAGAGCACTTATACTTTGCTCGTGTGCCCCTTCTTGATGACGCATTGCTGCATGATGCAAGACATTGAGGTGACTTGACTTAGCAGAGCACAGCTGAGCTGGCCAGTTGCTGGTCAGCTCAGCTTTTGCTTCTCAGCCCGTGGCTGCCAACCCACAGAATACCACAACGTTGACATCTTCTTTACGTCATGTGAATCACTACAGCTGAGGACATTGTCTGGAGTGTCATTCTAGCAGCGAAAATAAGTTCCCGTTGCTCAAGCAAAGCCACTCTGTCTAAGCAGCTATTTTAGTCGTCCTTGTAACATGGTCTCACGACCTGTGCGCAGTAATCGATGACCACCACGCTCACAGCTACTTCCTTCGAAAGTAGGAAAGCTTTTCGAAGAACTATGCAGACATTTGTTTCTAGAATGCATAAAATCGCAAAGCAGTCCCGAATATGTTCCTCACTTGCATTTTTATGCATGTAACGAGCTGCACAAATGGGGCGATCAGATATGGTGCTGCTTAGTGAACTGCTTTGCTTTTCAGTGGGACTCCAGCTGGAGATATGCCTGCATACATATTACTTTCTTCTTTCCACCGTAGTTAGTTACTTCAGCTCAGTGTAGCTTCAGACCGTTTTACACGATAGTAAAGACAATGTGGTGCACAATTCACCAGAATGTCGTGTGATCACGTGTGCTCCAAATTAGGAAGAGCGTGACATAGATTCTACCACCTACGCTGCTTTCATGACTTAATATTCGTGTCACCTGTGTCAGCCATCTCTACGTCTCAAAAATCGTTAAAAAGCTCTGAGTCTTCTTCCCCTTTACAATGCACGAAGTTGCCGAGCAAATCTACATCCCAGCAACTTACTGACTTCCCTTTTGCCTCTTCCCACCTTTACCTGTGACCTTAGCTCCATTTTACTCTGAGCAGAATTTGCAAACCACGTGTAGGTGATTAGATGCGACTTCTGCTCAGTCTCAGCGAGGTTCGCAAGTAACAAGAACACTGTATGGAAGGAGATCGTACAGTCAGAAGTTACCGTTCGAAATTATCATCAAACTTCGTGAAGTACCAATCACAGGGGTTAGCATATCAATGTCAAGTTTGTTGAAAGCATGTAACAGAAGAGAGAAACAAATCTTACGATTACATCCAGTCATCTATCTCTCGCACAAATATTACAAGTGATGCAAGGCCTGATGACATCAAGACAGATTTGGACAGAAGGTGTACCAACATCCAGTTTCTCGATTAGCTGCTGGTGAGTCAGCAAGTAGAGGTAATGCGGAGCTTGGCTGGATAGCGCTGGACGCCCTGTGCAAGTAGCACCAGCAGGTAGCTTCTCCATGCAGAGCTTATTCTAGAGCACGCTGCAGACGGACTGTTGTGTGACAGCGCAGCTTAAGGTGGAGCAGCCCCGAGAAGCTCATGTTGGCTGGCTGGACGTTTCCATAAGCACACATCATGGCTGCAGATTGGTGGTTGTCCTTTGGATGAATAAGTAAACCGTAGAAGCAAATATGCCAAGAAAGAGAAGGCTTAGCAAGAAGAAAACCTGAAAGCAAGCAGTTGTCCTTCCCAAAGTAATAATGGTCCAGAGTTGGACGGAGAGGATAATATCAGAAAGGGCACAGCAGCGGATCTTTGATCGGAAAAAGATGTTGTGTCGGTATGACTCTTAAGGTAAACACAAAGGCTTGTGCTTGCCAAGTACTACATACTAGGCTGATGTATGAGCAATATTGACTAGAGACGTGCCTTCTATCTAGAACGCGTTCCAACTGCTAAGAGCAAGAATTTGGAAGCCAAATGCGGCTTTCTGATCTATCATCTACGTGCACAAACTCTCAAGGAACGCGTTCTAACTGCTAAGAGCAAGAAGTTGGAAGCCAAATGCGGCTTTCTGATCTATCATCTACGTACACAAACTCTCAAGGAACTTCGAGAGTCCGACTCCCATTGCCGAGGTCGAGCTTATGGGGCCGGCTCGTGAGGATGACACTGACACGTCACCTCAGTGACCAGTACTTCAATAGCAACTTTGCATCTACCTTGGTCTTCTAGACCTGCATTAGATTGACCTACTCTACTCAACCATGTGCGACCGGCCACAGTCGTGGCTCAGGCCATGAGGCTGGCGGTCTGTGCACAGAGCTAAAGAATAGCAGAATGTGCTTCTAAAGATCCGCTAATGAACTGAATCTGGGTGTGAGTTTGAGGGCTTAGGGGACTTGAGGAAGTAAACGAATCTAACGGCGTAGTGGGTTGGCAGTCTTGCGAAACGACTCAGGGCTTCCAGGGAGGGCGCTCGACAGGCGCTCCGAAGGTGGTGAAGTAGGAGTTGAGGTCCACCCTCTTGGGTCCAGTCATGTCCCGGGGGCACGACTTAAAGCCGGGCAGGTCGGTCAGCACCTTGGAGTCGGGCCGCAGGCCGTAGTCACCACCGTAGACGTCCAGGAAGCCGGGGTCTGCGAGCACGGGGTTCTTGCCGTTGTACAGCTTGTAGTCTATGCTGTTGAGGTCGTTGATGTTGGTGAAGCCGTCGCAGGACCGCATGTGGGGCACGTTCTGCTGAGCGCCTGCGACCACGGCCACCTAGAAGCGCAAACACAGAGCCAGAAAAGCGTGTCAGCGTCTTTCCGTTGTGTGCTGCTCCGAGAACGGGAGCCCTCATTACCGTCAATTATGATCTTGGGCATGCAACTTTGCAGGGTTCCATCATACGGATCACCGCCAGGCAGGGCTGCCACTGCTCACCTGCCACACGTTCCCAATCGGGAGGCCGCTGCAGTTGCCTGTCTGGGCGGCCGTAGGCTGCCCAGCTGGGTTGCACTGCACGCCTTGGTATTCAGTTCTCGCACAGAAGTCGTCCAGGAAGGGGAATGCCTGTGTCACCATAAGGCCAAGGGTGGTGTCAGCGAAGTCGCAACACTCACGGCTGTCAAGTGTGGAGGACAGTGCTGCAGGTCGTGGACTAGCAAAGCACGGTAAGAAGTGCACAAGCACTGGCAGGACAGGTCATATGGTATATACAGATGTACTCACGTCCATGAAGCCGGGGGCGGGTTTGTACTGGACCGCCAAGCGGTCGGCCCAGAAGGAGCCGGGGTCGCTGAGACAATTGTTCACGTCCCAAAGCTGGCACGTGATGTAGCCGCCGCCAAGGTATGGCGAGATGGACAGCATGCTGGTGATCTTGTTGTGCTGGCCGTTGTTCTGCTTGAGCCCGCCCTGATAATTGTTCACGCACACAGCGCCGTCGATGGTGATGCCCGAGGAGGCGAGGTCAAGGTAGTAGCAGTGCTCGTAGCCGATGATGTAGTTGCACGACATGTAGTTGCCGGGGTTCACCCAGTGAGTGGCCGTGTAGATGCCGCCGCTGTCCTGGCTAAACGTGTCAGTGGGCCGCCTGAGGATGTAGTTGTTGCTCACCGTGCACAGCATGCCTGTTGCACGAAGGAGCAAGTCGACGTCCAAAGTCAGACATCCCGGATTGCCAGTCACATTGGACGCAGACGCAGCACAGGAGGTGGCGGAGCAGCAATACAGATCAGGTACAGACTGAGAAGGCACTCGGGCCACGCACCGTCGCCTGTCGTGTGGATGCCCTGGCCAATCTGCACACCAGCCCAGAAGAGGTCGTGCATGTAGTTGTTGAGCACCGAGATGCCGACGGAGCCCTGCGCAATGAGCACGCCGATCGCCGAGCCGGACATGTCGCAGTTGGACACCACGTTGTTGCTCTTGGCACGCAGCGTGTTGTACCCGCAGCGGCCGAATCTGATGTTGGCAGCGTCCTGGACGATGCTGGAGGTCATGAGGGAGTCGAAGAGGCTGTTGTCCGTGCGGTAGACGTCGATGCGGCCGAAGATGCTGGCCTGCACGATCTGCACGGCGCTGCAGAGGTTGACGAAGACAGCGGGGCAGAAGCCGGTGCCGGTGATGGGGTCCGCAGTGCAGGGCTGCTTCGACGAGGCGGTGACGGGGATGGAGTAGTGCACGCCCATGGAGATGAGGTTGGTGGCGGCCTGTATCGACACCGCGGGCTTGTTGTCGAAGCTAGCAGCGATGGTGTACCCGGGCGCCTGCGCCGACAGGAGGATGGTGCAGGAGAAGGCGGCGTCGAGGAGCAGCGTGGTGGTGAGGAGGAGGTCGTTCTGGAGCACGAGCATGACGGTGGTGGTGTTGGGCGTGGCCCTGCGGCTCAGGATGTCGTTCACGGTGTAGACGTTCACCGTGGTGTACGCCGTGCTGCACACGCCCGCTGCACCCACCATAGCCAGTGGCCAGAAGCTCCATCAGAACGAGCCCATAATTAAGGTAGCAATGCTGAAGCTATAAGTCAGTGGCAAGACGATGGAGCACTGGCAGAGAGCTCACGAGTGGGGGCCGGGATGTCGTAGCCGAAGGCCATGGCGGAGATGAGTGGCGGCGGCGGCGGGGAGAGCAGCGGAGGCGGCGGCGAAGGAGAGGGAGGGGAGGGCGGCGGCGGTCGCGGCGGGCGCGGCGGCGGCGGCGGGCGCTCTGGAAAGCGCGGGGGGCGACAATTCACGGCGGCCGGGCAGCCCCAGGAGGGGGCGCCGCGTGGCGCGGGCAGCTGGAGAATTAATCCACGGATCTGATCACGCTTGAAAAGCGCAGACCGGCCGCGCCGACGGCCGCCCCCGGGGCGCCCCCTTCGATTTGCCGCGGGCTGCCCGGTCTGCCCGGGGAGGAAATCCCCGCCCTTGCCCCGCGCGGGGGTTCGAACCCTCGACCCCCCAAACGGCACGGCCGCCATGGCGCCGCGCGGCCTGCTGGCGGCCGTGCTGGCCGGCGCCGCGCTCGTGGCGCTGCTCACCGTTCGCGACGACGTCGCGCTGCTCGGCCGCGCCGCCGTTGCCCAGCCCCGCCCTCAGCCCCAGCCCCAGCTCGAGCTCTCCGGTGTGCGCCCGCTCCGAAGCCCGTCGCTGCTGCGGCGCTGCAGGAGCTCGGAGCTCGCAGCCCAGAGCTCGGAGTTGGGTATCCGGAGCTCGGAGCTGGGTCCTGGGTGNCTGCGACAGCGTGGTATACGGTGACCACGACGGGCGCCGGCGACTGCGCCGGCGCCGGAGACGGCGCCCCTAGCGGCGAGCCGGCGGGCGCTACGGCCGCGAAGCGCGGCGCGGTGTCAGCGGCGGCCAGCGGCTGTGGCCCCGCCTCCGGCTTCAGCGCCGCGTCGGTCTGCGCCTGCACTCCCGGCGGGTGGTGGCCCTCGCCGCGGCGGTGGTGGCCGACGCCAGGGGGGTGGTGCCCGCCATGGCCGTCCCGAGCGTCGCACGCCACTGCACACACAGCACAAGGATCAGCTCACGCCACCGCGGCGCTTGTAGCTACGCCCACCGGCACAATGCAGCTGCGGCGGCGGGCGGCGTCGGCGGGCGGCGGCTCACCGGCGAGGGCGGCGAGGGCGAGGAGCGAGGCGGCGAGGGCGCGCCGCAGGGCCGCGCCGGCGTGGCCTTCCCGCCGCCGCTGCTGCGCCAGGGCCGCCATGGCGGCAGCTCGGAGGTGGTGTCGGGGGAGAGGGGGGGGGGAGAAGCCCGGAGCTGTGTGGGCTCCTCGGGGCCGGGGACGTAGTTATGGAGGGGGGGGGCTTCCCGGCCGCTGTTTGCCCCCAGCCCGCTACGCGACGCCCGCCCGCTGTGATCTCCTGGCGGCTGTGTCGTCGGGCCAATGGCCAGCCGCGGCGCGGGCCGGCATCTGGGCCACGGTGCCGCGTGGCCCCTGGGCAGGCGCAAGACGACAAAAAAGGCCGCAGAACGGGCCAATCCCTTGCTGGCCCCAGACGTGGGGCCCGCCCCCTGCAGGGCACAGGAGCTTGGCGGCTAATGTACGGCCCCCTCGCTTGCCTCGCACGTGGACCCCCGGTGGCACAGCCCGCGCGGGGCACGTGAGCCCCCGCACGCCATCGGACCGCGTCAGCGTCAGCGTCAAAGTCTCGTCCCCGTTCCATGACGCCCGCCTGCCTGCCGAGCTCAGGCTCATGCATGGCTCATGAGAGAGCGGCTCTTCCAAAGTGGGCGAGGGCTGTGCCAGCCCGAAAGCCAGCCCGACAGGAAACACACAAGAAGAAAGCTACTCCAAAGCGGATGCGATAGCTGTGAAAGGCCAGCCCAAAAGAGACAGCTCTTCCACTGCTAGAAGGCAGTGGTTGTGAGAGGCCAGCCCAAAGGAGTGCACAAGGTCTGAAAGGGCCGCAAGGCGCACAAAGCAGCATACTTTCTCTCCATGACTTCTGCAAGTAGACACTCAATATCCTCTGGTGAGCAGATGCAGATAGAATAGCTAGAGGCCGAAAAAGCGTCGCCCTGATGGACACCCGAACGAGAATGGACAAGTTTAGCACCAGAAAGCTGGGCGAAGAAGCAGGGGGGGCGAGGGCTGTGAAAAGCCAGCCCACTGAAACATGGACAAGGTCCACAGGCGCCGGAACGAGAAGACCATTCAGGGTGCCTGCTCATTAACGCTAAGTCATCTTGGCGAGCTCTATGTGGTGGCAGAACGTCTAAGACGTTGCTGTCCGTGTTCGGGCACCTGAAGCGACCTTTGCGTGTTTTGACCCGTGCTTACTGACCTGGTTGGCATTGCAATATATGGTACACCTGTAGAAGTGCTTGCCCTCTTACTTGAACGACTTGGCCTTTCATCACCCAATACACACTTTTCCTTGGGCAACTACCAATAATCCGGAGGCCAATTTGAGTGTTGTCATTTCCATTGGGCTCAGTAAGGAAGAAGCTGAGCCCTTCTCGGAGGAGGCGATGGCTGTGAAAGGCCAGCCCCAAGAGAGTGGGCTAAAGGTCCACTCACGGCAAGCAATGGAGAGGCTCTTCTGAATGTGTTCAGTACGGGACAGCAGGGAAAGAGAGAAGCACTTCCAAAGGGGGCAGTGGAAGACCAACCCAAAAGGGACAGAAAAGGTCAAGGAGAGAGTTGCCAATTGCGTCGCCAGTGGGCTCAGTGCTCTGAGAGAGGTGACCAGCACGACGGCATGTGCTGGAGGCTGCCAGTGGGCCAGCGAAAGACAAGCTCTCTGAAGAGGAGGCAATAATGTCTCTCTTGGCCTTTCACAGCAATCGCCCCCTTTTGAAAAAGCCTCTTCCCTGTGAAAGGGCAATCCCAAGTAGAATAGACAAGGTCTGTGGGAAAGCCGCGACTCAGAAGAGCAAGCCACTCGGCAAAGGAGAGAAGAGAGGAGAGAGAGAGATAGAAGACTCTTCCAGCAGAGGGCGATGGCTGTGATTGGCTAGCCCAAATTATCGATGAGCAAAGTTCGAAGGGGCAAAACAAGTGGCTTCCTGGGATGGCCACTTTGCAGATTCAGCAGCCGCAAGTTGGATGACTGGCAGCAGGTAAGGAGTCGCCTCCTCTGTAGCCTGAGCCGGCAGCTAAGGCACGGCCAGCACGCAGGTGCAAGCCGAGCGCCTGAGGTTGCAGCAGAGTTGAGAGGCGCAGGCGAAGCGAAGGGACTGGCCCCCACACGAGGTAACCCCTGTGATGGGGGAGGCGCGGACGAGTTGGGCAGGACTTGCCAGCTTAGGAAAAGTGAAGGCGGCTCCAAACGCGGCGGTGGCTGTAGAACGGCCAGCCCAGAGGAGGTAGCATGACAAGCTTAAGTGACTATGTGCCTAGCGAGAGGGCCAAGCGATGGAGGAGGAGGGTGCCTCTTCTGCTGTGCAGGCCGCACCTGGGCTGATGAGCTCTACAGCCCCGAGCGAGACACTTAGCGACGGAGAAAGGCAGAATGAGGTGGTCTGCTGTCCGAGTCGCTGTCGGCTGAAGCCTGCACAGCGGATCCTCAAAGAGCTTACGTTATAATCCTCAACGGCAAAATCAGAAGTCGGAGAACTTGCTCTCATACCAGCAAGTGTGGTGAGCATTGGAGAAATCCCAAGGGGGGTGTGGCCGTGCACAGCTGTGCACAGGCAAGGTAGAGTTGATGCAAGTTGTTGTATCGTTAGAGACGTCGAAGACAAAACAACTCGCACCTATAAAGGAGCAGTCAGCTCTTGACGACCAGCCCAGATAGAGAGCGCGCAGGCAAGAGAAGGAACCCAGCAAAGGAAGTAACTGTGAAGGAGCAGCAGCTCCTTCAATGAGACCCCTCATACTGCAGTTTCGAGCTTCAGATCGGAGAAATTGGCTTCAGTAGACAAGCCGCCTTGTTAAGCATTTCAATCACACTGAGGCTTATACATTGCATGCAGGGCCGCAAGTCGCAGCTGCTCGATCAGTCACGGTCATCACAGCTGGCGAACAAGTGCTCCGGAGCCTGGGGTTTATAACATGCAGCCAGCCTCCACAGCTACGCTTAATAGTGGCCCCTGTGTAACCCACTTATTAGCCGTGCTGTCCAGCCTTGCTGAAGCCCGCTCAGTTCTCCAAGTTCAAATTCAAGTCCAGCTTAATAGGGGGGGACTGGGCTCCGAGCTATCAACTATGATAGACTGTCTTATGTGAGATTGGCACCGGTGCACTGATTGCGGTCAGTGTAGCTGCAGAGCTCCATATGAAACCATAGCAGCAAGCTGCCTGTCCGTGTGGCGCCTCGCTCACAGAGTCTCATTGCTGTGGCCTAACAGCTGCCTTACACGGTAGGGCCTTCACGGTGGGCCGGAATATTAACAATCGCCTTTCCTTCACCAATTATTGTCCAACTAAGTCTCCAAACCAGGGGAGGCCGTTGTGTACTTGCATATGCCAAGCACTCATCACCCCATCAGACTCATGACAGGCATTGTTCGCTGTGCTCAATGTGGCAGCCTGATAACTAGGAAGCTATTAAGATTGCCGTGAGGCACACTGGCACTAACACAAGAAGTGCCCAGGAGTTTACACTTCTGGCAGGCATATGCTGCTGAGGTAGATCACACGTGTTGAGCTGCTTATGCAATACAAGACACGAGAAATCGATCCTGCGGTGACCTGACGTCCATCTCATTGCTTTGCATGGGGCAAGTCACTACTGCCCGTGACTTTGCTCGCATTTGTCGTGGTTCACAGCATGTAAGTGGACCTTGAGCTCGCTAGCTGGCGCTCACATGACCATGCCACCATCTACGTTGATGACCTGCACAAATGGTGGCAATAATGGTCAGACATGAGGCTGTATGTACCTCTCAAATGCAAAGCTCAATGAGCCTCACGAGTCCGCCTCAAACTAGCAACATGCATCACATTGAGCAAACCCTATGTCTTTGGCTTCATGAGCTGACATTGGAGGGTGCGCACCTGGCCAGTTATGTAGGCCGCAGCCGGATCCAGGGCGAGGAACTTGACGAGGCCTGCAACCTCGGCGGGCTGCCCGTACCTTGCTGGCGCGTCTCATGCCAGATGTAACTACCACTGTAAGCGTTGTGAAATCTGCAGCAAGTCCTGGGAACCCATTGCACCAGCCTAGAAGACAACCTGGAGAAGGACACTGTATACTCCTCCTGCCAGCGTAGTCACTACTTGCAGGAGTTGGGAGGTGCATGCGTCTGCAAAACTGCTGAATCTGACTACGTCAGTCTTTGTCATCGAGAAGCTGGAGCCTCACCCAGCGGTATGTGTTCGAGGATCTTCTTCTCAATGTCGGGTCCCAGGGCTTGGGTCATGTCCGACACGATAAACCCGGGGGCCACAGCATTGCACTGCAAGAGCAAACAAATGCATGCAGCATCGCTTAGTCTTGAAGGACCACAAGCAAGTGGTCTCTTGATTGAGAGCGACATTATGGGGGGGCGATGCCGACACATGACCCAGTGAGAAGTAGGATGCATCACTACAGAATCAAGTATCAGCCCGTGGAAGTTTCTCCGGGTTACCACTATATTTCTGCCGGCGTACTCTTTTGCCACGGTCTTGGTAAGGCCAATGACCTGCACATTGCAAGTAAATGAGGAACGCGCTAATATATGATGCAAGCCAGTAGGAATGCATAGCAGATAAGCACATGCAGTGGGTGCATGAGATTGAGCATTTCTTGATATAGGTGCTGACCCCAGCTTTGGCTGCACTGTAATTAGCCTGGCCAGCATTGCCGATGAGTCCAACAACCGATGTGATATTGATGATCCTTCCCTGCAAGCAGATGGCAGGAGATGCTCGTCGTTACAATGCTACAGGTTGCAGCATCATCTCATTGCACACTGCAATATGACCTCAGTAAAAGGTGAGAGCGTGTGGCGGATTGAGCAGACCTTCTTCTTCTTGCCCATAGCCTTGCAGGCTGCCTGATGCACTAGATGCCACGTTCAGACGAGCCGAGTCAGGAACAAGCAGCTCGCAGGATCTCTGGCATTGAGCCCAGCTCATGGAAAAAGCTTATCATGATCATTGCTCCTGACAGAAATATGGAAACCCTACAACAAGGATATCGTAACCTCCGTTCAAGAAAGCGGGACAAGTACGTCAGCCTCAGATGAAGTACGAAGATATGATTGGGCAATTGACTCTGCACCCTGGAGCATGAAGTCCTGAATGGGAAGCGCATAGATGGTTTCGGGGAGACCTGCGTGCAAAGGAAGACGCCTGTGAGATTGAGGTCGAGGACCTCCTGCCATTGGCTTAGCTTCATGCGCATGAGCAGCCCGTCGCGCGTTATACCTGCCGAGAGTGCACCACTTGTCAGCATGCGGCAGAGCCTGTTAGCATGGTCGAGGGCTCATGATTTAAGGTTAAGGGTTCAGGTTTTGGGGTTTAGGCAGTCATGAGCAGTCATGACCTTCCTGCACTTCCTGTGCACCAGCATTGAGCCGTATCGGGTCACAACCAGCATCCACCAGACCAACACAGAGGGCATCTGGGAGTCGTGGAGTAAGCGTCTGCGCCTGCATTGTTGACGGCGATGTCGACGGCGCCCCACTCGTCCAGCGCCGCCTTGAACATGCGCTCCACGTCCTCCTGCTTGGCCATGTCCCCGCCGTGCACGATCGCCGAGCCGCCCAGGTCCGTGATCTGTGCCGCGACGCAGGGAAGGACGATCGAGCCCATCAACCACTCGACCGGACCCAACTACAGCATCTGCATTGCTTATCGATCAGCTCGGGTGGTCCAGGACGAGGTCGCTCGCAGGCATGCCCGGATCGTTGACTGAGTAAGTTAAGCAAAGCTGATGAGATAAGGATTGCCACACAACAAAGGAATATGAAAACGCCGTGGGAAATCGAGATGATGGGCGCCTGTGTACCTCCTGGGCGACCGCGTCGGCCTGAGCGGAGCTCCGGGCGTAGTTCACGAGCACCTGCCGGAGAAAGCAAATAGAACATGTAAGTTAGTGAAGTCAGTGATTCCAATGCTTAATAAGCAGCGCACAAGCGTAGCGCCGGCTCGTCACCTTGCAGCAGTACTTATCAAAAGAAGAGGTGCTGAGTCAGGAGAACCGGGGTTCGAACCCTGAACCTTTGGGTCTGGAAACCAATGTTCTACCATTGGAGCTATTCTCCTACCCGTTAATGAGAAGAAGGAGCCCAGAAGCTCGGCGGGGGCGGACCTTGGCGCCCGTGGCGCCGAGCGCCAGGGCGATGGCCTTGCCGATGCCGCGGGAGGCGCCCGTGACGACGGCCACCGGCGCGTCCGTGGCCGGCGCCATCGCCGCCGCTGCCGGCGCGCTCTCCGAAAAAAAAAAAAAAAAAAAAAAAAAAAAAAAAAAAAAAAAAAAAAAAAAAAAAAAAAAAAAAAAAAAAAAAAAAAAAAAAAAAAAAAAAAAAAAAAAAAAAAAAAAAAAAAAAAAAAAAAAAA
>WELB01000252.1:56052-74349 GCA_009602725.1 Spirogloea muscicola
CTGCCTGCGGCGGCCGTCGAGGCGCTCCAGCGTGCCAAGGCCGCCGCGGCGATGCCGGCGGCCACAGCCGCCGCAGAGCCTACGTCGACGCCGAGCGCCAGCTGCGGAACCCAGGTCCCCGCCGACGCGCCGCCCTCGCCGTTGTCCGATGCAAGCGGCAGTGACGACGACTTCGGCATCTTCGACGACCTCGACGAGCTCACCTTCTAGACCATTGCCGGAGAAGCACTCCGCCGCTCCCGCCGCTCTATGTAGCTGGCCACAGGTCTGCCGCGCCACAAATACCTAGTCGCTTGACTTGGCATGCCCTGCGCATGCTCCCCGCCATGCGGGCCTGCCCCGTCAAGCGACGCAGGCTGGCCCTTTGCCGCCCGGCCTTGCCACTGCGACGCTCCCGCTCGCATGCACGCGAGCGGGAGCATCTTGTGGCAAGCGCCGAGCATAAAGAACAGCAACTGCGATGTGTTTTGCTTGTTGTTCATCTTAATAATGTCATCCACATTTGAGGCTCTTTACACATACTCCTGTTGCTCCTTAAAACATTTGTTGTTGCCAAATTATTCCTGATATGATGAAGGTGGCATTTCTGCTGTGACATGCCTCCAAAGAAATCGAACACTAGCAAATGGTGGTGGATTGCCATGCAAGCAAAGTCGTGTCGGCCTGAGACTGGTAGCTATGTGATAAAGTTCCCTGTAACTGTGGGTGCTGTCCACACAGGTCATGATTGCTACATTAGCAGCAACTCGCATGATCCTGAGTGCAGCATGTGCTCTGTGGTTATGCCCATGTAATGTAACCCTGACATTGACAAAGCTGACTAGCAAGCTTAGCGTCAAACGTGCTGTACAACCCACGACGATTGGCAGAGGCCACCCGCCAGGTGATGAGAAGGCCACCGAAGAAGCTTATTGCCGAATCTGTTGATGTGCAAGCATGGTGTCAGGTTACCTGTGCTATTCGCATGGCTAGCATGGCTATAGGCCATGCAATAGGCCATGCAAAACACTAGGAAAAATTCAATGGCACTAGGGTTTGCAATCACTTAAGCAAGAACAGTATCAAGGAAGCAGAAGCAAGCATCGGTTGGCCACATTGCCTTGAAGACTTGTCGCCGTGAGATTGGTGTTTTGCACTCAGCGGTGGCGCAAATGAGGCTTGTTAATGTATAGATGTCAATCCACAAAATCACTTGTTGAAGCTGTGTCCAAGTTGCTACCATCAATGCTGCACCGCATGCCAGCTAACTGCTCATCGCCTGTGCACAGCCTCATCCGCCCTACAGCTGACTACGTACAGCCTCTACTCAAGCGTGTGGGCAGCCGATTGCACTGGGTGTGTCAGTAAGTGAAATGCATCTGAAATTCTCTCAGACAACAGAGGGGAATGCTGCGCTCTGGGGACTCGAGACGAGACAGCACATATTTCTTGCATGTGTGGAGCAACTTTGAGCTTGGGGCGAATAGGCGCAATGCTGGACATGTGACTTCCTCCCAGCATCAGAGTCGACCCACGTTGTGCCCATGTCGGATAGCAAGCTTGTAGGCCAGCCATCCTGACCACATGCAGGAACATTGTCGATGGCAAGTCACAGATGAGGATTCGTATATTTGAGACAAACGAAGGCCAAATAGCCAAGTACAAAGGCAAGCACATCACAGATGGGTCTGAACTCTCTAGTTGCTGGCTTCCGCTGAGACCGTGGCAGTGAAGGCATGGAAGACGGAGCGAACAGAAAGTTAAGCCAAGATAAGCTAAGAGGCTTCAGGGTTTAGGGTTTAGGTTAGGGTAAGCCAAGATATCTATCTGCTCGGGTTCCCTCCCTTATATCGACTTGCCAGTTATCAGTCAGAGCTGCCACACCATCAAGACCTGCTGCTTCGCTGGCTGAAGCACGGCGGCCGCCGCCAGAGCTCCAAAACACAGCTCAACAGTTGTGCTATCTGTTACAACAAGCACTGCCAGAAGCTTGCATGCTCGCTTTATAAAGAGTGTATGCAGATCTGATGAGTATTCGAAAGAAAGAACAAGACAACACAACTCCTTAGTGACTTGGAGGCCGCTGACTCTAAGCTAAACACACAGGTGGTGCGCTAAGCAAGGCACAACATAGATTTGGACGTTTTCGCTCTGAGTAGATCTATATGGACCAACCTGACTTTGCAGTTGCATTCAGCTTGTTTCATTGTTTTGACAAGCCTGATACGAAACCAGGCCAGCCAAGGAATCATCTAAGTCGTACAGATTGACTACTAAATGTCCTGAAGCATTTCAATTCATTTTCTGGACAGGCTTCGGCCAAGTCATGCAGCACGACAGAATGCCCTTGTAGCAGAATGAAGAATCTGAGCTGCAGCTTCCAGCTACCACTGACGTCTCCGCAAGGTGGCCACCCCTAATCAGGCGGCCTTGGCCTTGCCTAGAACCTTGCGCCGTTGCGCCAGCATGTACGTGTACATGAATGGCGCTCCTGCAAGGAGCAGATTGGCAGCAGCAAGGCAAAAGGCGTCAATCACACGGCTGAAAGTTGTGGCTTACACTGCTCACAGCCTGCAGCCTCTGTAATTTGCACACCGGCAGCAGGTGCCAAACCCACAAGGCAATACCTGCAAGCCTGCACCAGCGCACCTGGAATGTAGCAGGCCAATGCAGCCAGGGAGGTGAAGTAGAAGTCGAAAGCAAAGTTGAGTGCATTTGGCATTTCCAGATCGTAACGCCTCGTCGTCTGCGAAGGACCGTGCAAACCTGACTTCACTGAAGACGCACATCAGACCCAGTTAAGCAAGCGTGCGTTGGTGTGCGGAGATAACATCTGGAAATTAGGGGCTTAAGCTGCAGAGGACAGGGTAGGGCTTAGAGGTCACACCTTGATGTGCGGGAGTGCCAGATAGATGAGTGCCACCTCGCTTGCAATGCCGGTAGGATAGAGCGCACCAAATGCCGAGTACCTGTACGTTATCATGGTCTTAAGTGTGGGCCAGGGCATCACGACTGTGGCACAGGGCTTGAGGGTCCAGCCCTTTACCCGATTCGCAGTAACACAATTCAGTACTGCTGACCCAAGAGCAGATAACAGAAGTCCAAGACGAAATTTAGAACTCTCATCAGACAGGGGGCCTGCTACAGCAGGTCGACACCTCCGGCAGGTTTGCTGCGTAGCAGCCGGACCGTCACCTCAGCCACTGCAGGGCGGGTGGGCTGGCGCCGCCCGCCTCCTTGAGGGCAAAGTATGAGTAGCAAACTATCTGTGCGGCAGTGAGGTCACGAGGTGGGGGCCTGTGAGATCGAGCTGTTGTGTGCTGTGGCAACGTGGCCAAAATGCGGCAGTAGGCACTTAGTCATCTGAAAGCAAGGGGCGGAACTCCCGCAAGTGAGACGTGGGCACCTCAGCCAGCGACCAGCTGACAATGAGCGTGGAGACCTGCCAGCAGCCCTGCACCTGTGGCAGGACCGCAACAGCCAGCCATCAAAGTAAAATCAATGAGGGTAAGGATATAAGGTCTTGTGTTGTGCGATACACTTAACGAAGTAGAAACGTGAGTATATGGAACTGCAGTTGCTTCCTGCGACAGCGCAAAGCGCGGGGAAGCTACGGGAGAAGCAAGTCCTTTCAGGCCAACGTGTGTGCCGAGGCACCATCACTGGCTTCTGGCATCACTGCTTAAAGAGTCCAGCCCAGATACTGGAAGTGCTTTGTTTTGTGTGGCCGGCAGACTTACTTCGGGAAAGCCATGGAGGATGCCCCACAGCACGAAGAGGCGGGAGGCGACTTGAGGGACAGTGGCGCTCAGCGGTGACCGCACAATGCCTGAAGCAGACGAATGCCAGAGTCCGCGACACTCATCAGCAGAGCCCCAAACCTTGGGACTGCAGTCTCGTACACATGCAAAAATTAAGCATTTGTAATACATTTGGAACACACATGAAATTGAAAGATTACGTGTCTGTGCATGCAGAGCAGCATTGCCCATTGGGCTGCGGCCCTGGTGCACTGCGAAGGTGGCATGCACCCAAGTACTAGTCAGGCCGAGGAACGCCAGCTGAACTCACCTAGCAGGCTGTTCACGACCTTCGAAGACAGTGAACACGTGGGCGCCCACGCCACAAGAGGGGCACCATGAGCCACTTTGACGTGCCGTCAGGACAACGCTGGGAGTATGAAGAGTTGGGTTCTCAAGCTTGGGTGCTATAGCTGAGATGTTCTTGACCCCACAAAACTCTTTGACAATTAAGATTTGGGTTTTCAAGCTTGGCTCCTGAACTGAGACATTCTTGACCTCACAAAACCCTCTGAACCCTCTGATAGTTCTGGTTGAAGTCTATGGTCAGATTTAGAGTGGCAAAGGGTTCAGGTTAAGTCTCAGAATCTGCATCTAACATCACGCGAAGTTGCAGTTTCTGGGCGTGGCTCAGCTCAGCAAGTTCTGCTAAGTACTGCACACAATTGTACGCAGCACACAGCTGTACCTCGAGGAGGGCGGCAGTCTGCCAGAGCTTCAGCGAGCCCTGCACGGCGGCGTACACGCCGGCAGGACCGCGCAGCGCCAGCTCGCAGGCGGCCATGGCCAGAACCTGGCACCTGCGCCAGCGCAAGCGAGCCTGAGCCTCACTAGCTCCAGCAATGGACATTGGGCTGGCGCACGGTAGCTAACGGAAGTGGAGCACTGCACGCCAACACACTCACCAGCCAAAGGCGAGCACCACATTGTATGCGGCCAGGTAAGCGCGCTTGGCGGCCACCATCGGTGCAGCCGGTGGCGCCCAGCCCCAATGCTAGTAGCACAGCACTGGCGACGACTCCGGCTTGCCCTTGAGCTTGCGCTCAGCTGCTAAGGTGGAGATGGGCGCATTCGCAAGCGGCAGCTTGCCGCAAGCTGGCCTTGCACCAAGCTGGCCCCTGCGCTTGCCAAGGCACAGCCACTGGTCCTGCTCGTGAGCTTTTGGTGCTTATGACTTGCTGCTCAACTGGATATTTATCCGTGTATTTGAATAATCGAAGGCCAAATTGGCTGAGTACAATGGCACGCACATCTGATGACGTGCATTACTAACTGCAAATTGACCCGCTCAGTAACCACGGGTCGACACATAAAGGTCGCTAGATTGATGCCTGAATACCAGATGGCAAAATTCAAGCCCTTCTGCCACCAACTAGAGCTCGCCCAGATTTCTGGTGCAAAGCATGAGCCTGAGCACGCTGCAAATAGGCCAACACTCGACAGCTCAACAGGGCATATTGAGCAATCATTCGCCACTTGAGTCGCTGTGTGCTTTAGCGCTTTCTGGCCCCTTCGAACTTTGAACCCTGAATCCTAAACCCGAAACCCTCAATCTTAAAACCTAAACCCAAAACCCATTCGTTTTCCTGGGCTGGCAAATCACAGCCATCGCCCTCTACTGGAAGAGTTTCCCTCTCTTTTGGTGCAGAGCTTCGGATGTCAGGGTTGTTAAGGGCTAGGCCACTAATGCTTACCCCAATTGAGGGCGATAGTGGTGGAAGGCCAGCTCACAAATCATTTGACCTAGTCCGAAGGGTTAAAAAAACCGCTGGATTATAGTGTACGGATAGGTTGAGTAAACAACAGTGAGATCTCAGACTTGAACTAGCACACAGGTAACGGGTAGCCTGCATCTCTCTAGGATTCACGGCTTGGGGTGCAATCATCTTTCTAATTATTACGGGTAGAAGAATTGTGTTGGCCTAACTGTTGACAGTACTTGGGATGAGATATGCGGGAAAGAGGGCGGCCTTGGCTGTAGTTTGTTGTTGCTTTGGGCCTCCCATGAAGCAGGGCTCCTAGTACCGTGTCCAACAGACGGCATCAAGGACGAGAGATCATTTCCTGCTTTCTTTATTTGCCTCGCCACTCGGCCGACCTACGCCAATTAACTTGGTCCACAATGCGGCTGAATCTGGCTGCGCAATCGGGAGCTAATGTCTCCAAACTGCACAGCAGTGGCTACAACCCAGCTGGCCTGTCGCCTATCACAGTATTACAATGCGGGGATGCTTTCAGTCACTTGGAAAGAGGCGCTCTAGTATCAAGCTTCGGCAAGTTTGAGTCTTCTGGCAACCACTGTACGCAGAAACTTTCGTGAGGTGCTGCTGCTCAATCTTGCAAGTCAGAGCCACAGAGTCTGCACAATGCTCATCCGACTTACCACATCTGTGACACATTCAGCTGCTAATTTCACCACAAATATTGCAACCACCTCCCTCCCCCACACAACAACCTATTGTCACCAAAGAGATGCCACTATTTCTGCAAAGCTCGTCTGACAAGCTGAGGCATGAAAAGCAGCTGAGTGCTTGTGCAGATGCTTTGGCAAAAACAACAGCGCAATGCTGCCAGTGGCTCTGCTGATCAACGTGGCCAGAGTTCCGCTTCTGGTTTCAGAGTGAGGTGGGTAAGCTTTATGCTTAAGATATTAAGATCTAGGGTTACAGTGTAGGTTTCGCGTTGTTCATATCCTGGGAATCTATTGTTGAATTGTTGGGTCACCTAGCTATGAGGACGGGGGGTAAGATGAGCGACACAGCTGGAAGGCAGCAGGTATGCATGACTGAGCTACTGCTCTACTTCTCCAACGGCAACTGGTGCCATTGTGCAGTTGCGCTTCAGATGGCCCAGCTCCCCGCACGCATGGCAGCGCTGAAGCCAAGGCAACAGTACTTTCAGAATGCCTACATCAATGACATTAAGCCCAAGGCTGATGCTTGCTCTGTGCCGCCGCGGTTTTGCTTGCTATGAGAGGTGATCATCCTGTCATTTGTGAACGAGGAAAGTCTTGGATACCTTTTCTTGAGGCGGCGTGGTTGGGCAGTCTCGCTTCAGATGGCCAACAAGCCCGCACGAGTGGCAGGCCTTCTCCTCATACCCGCCATTGAGGTTCTGGTTGCAGTCAAAGCACAGCACCAACTATGCATAAGCGTGTAATATCCTGGTCCAAATCAAGGCGCATGTGCCATGGCTTCTCTCTCGGCAGCAGCACTCTAGGCAGTCTGCCTGCATGCCCTGTGAGCAGTCTGCTGTCGGCACCTGCGGGCAGTCCCGCCTCAAGTGCCCGTACTGCTGGCAGAGGTGGCACACCTTCTCATCCACCACCCAGCCGCCATCTTGTCCGTACCCGTTCAACATCTGCACAGTAACAGCACAAGCTGAGAAGGCCGAGAGTGATGACAGCTGCTAATGCTTCTCTTCAAGAAGTGAAGGACACTGACGAATTCACGTGCTCTTGGGCAGTGACCAAGGAGCAACAGACACAAGGACAGCATTGCCGGGCAGGCATGCAAATGGAGCGTGGGAACGTTGACAGCATTGCTTGTCGGAGTCTGGAGCTTGGGCACGCCCAGCGTCGTGCACAACAACCTTGACTGTGTCTGTCCACGAGGCAAGCAGAAAGTAGGACACCATCTTTGTGGCAACATATAGGTAATGAGTAGGACAAGATGCATGCGGACCTGAGTGCAGTCCCGCTTCAGGTGCCCGTACTGCCCGCAGCCGTAGCACGCTCTGCTCTCACCACCGTACGCCCCGCCCCCATTCATCCCAGCAAGCTGCAGCTCCATAGCAGCCGTTCCCACATAGATAGGGCTTTATTTCGTGCTCCGTGTTCCAGCTCTCAGACATAAGCAGAAGTTGCAAACAGTCGTTGAAAACTTTGGCCAGCATCTCATTGCTCTGTCACCAGTTTCTATGCAGCAGGCCAACAGGCACACCAAATAATAAGCAGCAATAGGAAACCAAACGTTGCTCTGAGGATGATCATCATATCCTCACCTCAGGGCAGTCTCTTTTGAGGTGACCCACCATGTCGCATTGGTAACACACGCGCTCGTCCCCACCATACCCGGGCCCCCCACCATTCACAAGCTGCACAACAGCGCCACCAGTCACACAAATTTCTGTTCAGTTCTCCTTTAGTGAATAACATTCTCTCACTACTGATGACTAACAACACCAATGATGGTTACTGTAAACCGCTCTTCCAAGCTCGGCAAGCTGCGGTTTGCAGAGCCGTTGCAGACGAGGACGGCGTCGGCACCTGGGGGCAGTTGCGCTTGATGTGGCCGAGCTGGTTGCAGTGGTGGCACACCCTGCTGTCTCCGGCGCTGCCACCGATGCCGACGCCGCCGTTCATGTCCAGGCCGTCCATCGCCCCGGTCAGGCCCCCCACCTGGGGGCAGTCGCGCTTCAAGTGCCCTGGCTGCATACACAAGCGCAGCAACATGCCGACGGCGGTCACCACCATCGAAGGAGCGCCCCATATGACAAAGCCGCTGCGCCTGACAGAGGGCCTCTGAGCCTCGTTGCCAGAGCTTGTGGCGAGCACGCAGCACAATGTGGTACTCAGCACCTGCGACGCGAGCTCAAGATGTCACGCGACCATACCTGCTGGCAGAGGTGGCACACCTTGTCCTCCACCTTGGTCTTCCTCAGGCTGGCGAGCTCGGGGCACTGCAAGCAGAGCGCGCCACGCAGCAGCCCAAGCAGAGCGCTGAGCCGGACCTCGATGCCACCCAGCGCGCTGGCAGCCATCACGAGCTGCAGACAAGCTCCGAGCACAGGCTGGGACGAGCGCAGCGAGGCCCCACGTCGGAGCGCAGATGGCCCGTCTTCTGGCAGTGCTGGCAGTTCTGCTCGTAGTGGCAGTCGCGCGCAATGTGGCCCGCCTCCCCGCAGTTGCGGCACGTCGCCTCCTCCTGGCACTGGCTCCGCACGTGCCCGGGCTTCCGGCAGTTGTGGCACGTCTGCTCGTAGTGGCAGTCCCTCGCAATGTGCCCTGCGCAGGCGACGACCGGGGGAGCGCAGCGGCAGTCAGCGCCATCGCCAACGCCCCCGGACGCCGAAGACCATGGACAGGCAATTGGTCGCCATCGCCGCGAGCCCCGCAAACGACGACTGTCGCTCCGCATCGAATGAGAGGCCAGTTCCCGTCGCACTCGCGCAGCTGCAGCGGCGTGGCTGGCATTGCCATACGGCCGAGGTCCAGGAGCTGGCCATGGCCGTCGGCAGCGGTCTGCCATTGCCAGATGCTCGGCAGCCGCCATCGCTCGTAGCTCCGAGCTGAGTTAGCTGAGCTAGCGACGTCGAGTCCTTCTCTCGGGACAAGCGGCTCCGAGCTCGGGCGCGGCCGCGCGCGGCCGCTCCTCGGGCTCCATGACCAGCTCGGCGCTCGCGGCCCCGCGAGGCCAAGCCCGCTGCCACGGGCGACTGAAGCTCAGCGCGAGCCACGGCGCTCGTCGGCGGGGCGGCGGCGGCGGCGCGCACCGATCTCGTCGCAGTTGCGGCACTGCTTCGCCNGCACGCCCTGCCGGCCATGGCGGCGGCGGCGGCGGCGGCGGCGGCGCCGGCGGCGGCGGGGGCGGAGCAACTTCTCCCGCCGTGGCCGGTTGACCGGGTTATCCGGCGGGGGCCTCATCCGGGTCAGAGTTGGAATACCGAATCCAGGAATCCACACTTCTCTGCTGCTGGCTACCTTGGTGCCGGGTTTTCGAGAGGCGGAATTCTTGACCACAGGGCTGACCCGGTTAGCCCGCCTCGGACCACTCCCCGGTCAGCACCCCGACGAGATAGCGAATCCCGTTTATCCGCGTGACGAAAAAGCAGACGAACCTCGCGCAGCGCAGAGGGTAGCTGAGAGACGGCCGCCATCGTTAAATAAGCCGCTGAAAAGCTGGAAGCCAACGACATTATCTCCTTCGCCAGACATAACGGCCTGCGCAGAATCTAGGATGCTCCTAACTCAATGATGGCGAGGCGCTCTGGCACATGGGATGCCAGGTATCTCTCCCAAGTCGTCTCCAATAAAGTCGACAGTGAAGTCGAAGACCATTTGCCCAACTAATGCGCCTCTTCATGGAGTCACCATCAGTGTAACAATGTCCTGGCAAAGAAGCCTATTCAACACTTCACTGCATAATCGTGTTCCATTCCCCATCGAAGAGCGCTACTTTGAGCAGCACCCGTTAGGCTTCCCATCGTTACATATGCATTTAACGTCCCTTTGGAGGACCAGAGTTGTAATCACAGGCGGGCGCTTGGCCGTGCGCCACTTTGCGCATCTTTCGCAGCCTTTGCATAGCGGTCTCGGAGCACGCGCCGCATGATTTTGTTCGTGGCCGTCCTCGGAAGACTCGGCGCCACAGCCACGTGTTGCACCTATTAGACCAACATAAGAGCTCCCGCTTCAAGCTTCACAATAGCTAATAAGCTTCCACTTGCCAGAAGCACACTACACACGCTACCATTGATGCTGATTAGCAACAATTTTAAGGTCATGGAATTACATTTCTACAGTTTACCTTAAAAAGGGGATTCAGCTTTTTCTGTAGGGCAGTCGTAAAAGCTTTCACTAGTGCCGACTCTCCAGCCTTCGACCCCTCCTTGAGCACAGCCACAACAAGGAGCTGCTCTGGACCGCCCCCCAGTGGCGGTAGCCCGATGGCTGCCGTCTCGAGGATGTCCTCAGCTGCACCATTGCAGATGCGCTCAATCTCCACCGAGCTGACCTGCATGACCCCATTTCACCAGTAGCAAGAGTAAGCCAAGTCACAACGACTTCGGATTACTGAGCCTGCGAACAAGAGCATGTATAAGTCAGTAGGAGAAGAGAGCTGAGAGAGCTGAGAAGTCTCAGTCGACCACTCTTCACAGGTAACATTCAGTGGGAATTTGAACATGGACTCGACTTTCACCAGGCACTCAATTTGAGCAGATAGATTGAGCAATGACAACCTTGATGCCACCAAGGTTCATGGTGTCATCGACGCGCCCCTGGGCGCGAAAGTAGCCGCCGGGCAGTCGCTCAAGCTCATCGCCATGCCGCCGAAGGGTCTACATTCATAAGAGCCACTGTTATGGTTGACTGCATGACTCTTTCCTTCCATCTTACTATACTTACTGCAACTTGACTGCAACCACTACAACTTCAACCTTCAGCAAAGTGAGTCGGGTTGGCCCCAAGTAGTGGGACTTTGGCAGAGGAGCTCACCAAGCCCTGCACCTGGGGCATGCCGCGGAAGTACACCTTGTCGTGGTCGGTGTTGAGCAGCTTCGAGGAGGAGCCTAGCATGTGTGGCCAGAGTGCGCACTCGCCACTCCCCACATTGCCTTCAGACTGACATGACAAGGACCACAGTATGAAATCATTGCGCAACATGGGCACACTACAAGAGGGTTTTGAAGACAGCTATATTGCAATGCACAAAGTGCATTGTACAGCGGGAAGCAGCCATAAGTCAAGATGTGAAAGCTGGCTGGTGAGTCATGGAGCTGACCAGCGGCTGGCCAGATTGGTCGAGGATGTACAACCGGCAGCCCATAGCTGGCGTGCTGAAAGCAGCGAGAGCCTGCGGTTGCAGCAGGGACCCAGTGAGGAAAGCGCCGCCAATCTCTGTGCCGCCGCAGTACTCAATGATGGGGCACCGGTACTGCGCTCGTGACGTTAGCCAGAGGTAGTCGTCCACGTTGGAGGCCTCGCCGGTCGAGCTGAAACACCTGCAGTTAAAGTTGTTCTTGACTCTCGATCAACACCGTTGAATTTTTCCAATGAACTGAAGCTGTTGAACTGAAGCGCAAGTAACCTTGGGTCTCAACAACAACCACCCCAGACAACTGCATCCAAGGTCAATCTGATGCAAAATCTAGCAAGACAAGCGTTTTGACTAGCTGCTGTGCTTGAAGAAGAGGTGCTGATGCGTAAGTAACGACATTAATGTAGACTTGGCTTGAGGATCTTGTGATCTTGAGGATCTTGTGATCTTGTGGTCTTGGGGTTCTGGTTGGTAGGTGCACACCGAAGCTCGGGCCACTCAATGCCATCGAGGCAACGCGACGACCTCCAAGCCTTCGCAAGGCTGGGGACGAGCCCAAGCACCGTCACGCGCGCATCCTGCCCACGTAAGCGCCCCGAGGTCACAGAGGTTGGCCAGAGCAAGAGCATGACTATGGCCTTCCACGCTCATGCCTGCTGCCTTCTGCTGGTTGGAGCACCACTGAGAATCCCACTTAACATCTGCCACTCCAGCAGCTACTCATGCAGCAGATTGACTGCAAATAACCTCAAAGATTATTAAGAGTGGCCCGTTAAATTCCAGAGTCATGTGGTGACTGACCCGAACGAATCTTGCAAAGCCTCGAGTCACAGGCGATCCGTTGTACAGAGCGATGGTCGCGCCGTTGTAGAGGGCAGCGAATATGAGCCACGGCCCCATCATCCACCCCAGGCTCGTCGGCCACGCCACGACGTCGCCAGCCTTGAGGTCGTGGTGCGCCCATGCGTCCGTGGCCGCCTTCAACGGCGTCAGGTGCGTCCAGGGGATTGCTTTTGGTGCACCTGGTCGATTGTGGGTTGGTTTTCAAATTAGTAGTAGCCTATCCATCAATCATCAGTGGATTGTAGTACCACGACCTCTATCTGAATCATAAAGCATAGACCCAGAGGCCTTAGAGTATAGACCTTCACAATATTTCCATCTTCAGTATATGCACTTAACAGCAGGTAAATTCGCTTCAGTCTGGAGTTCCAGTCAGTATTCAGCATGTATCTGCCAGAGCAGTCAGCAATGGCAGCTACCTCTCAGATATGAGACAAGCTTCTTTACTTGATAGGATGTTAGCCAATAGGCGGCACATAGCACAGAGAAGTCTGACCCACCGGTGGTGCCCGATGAGAAGAGGATGTTCATGGTGGCCTCCGCCGAGCAGGGCACCGGTGCAAACGCTCTGACATACCGGGAGTCACTAAGAGATGGAGTTCAGCCGCTGTTCCCAATGCGTGACTCTGATGCCACACAGCTAAGAAAGCTGAATTCACCTCAGTGTTAGCAGCTTGTTCGTAATACTGAGCACAACTTGATTGTAAACCTTGTCCTTTCTCCTGTCCCGTGCCCACACCTTGTGTCAGCATCATTGGGAAGCTCCATGAAGTCTTGCCAGCTGAGGTCTCCGGCTCGCAGCGGTGCGGCTAGCTTCTCCGAAGCTGGGATGACGATTGCCCGAATTTGGAGAGCCCGTTTATCAGGGCCGGCCCCTTCAATCGCTGCGACCACGCGGCTGCGAGACAGAGCTCAAGATTGGCAGCGTCCTGGAAGCAAGCACGTACCCATGTCTCATGAGAAGGGCAGCCTGAGCTGCCTAGCTTGTCTGACATACGACAATCTACTGATATGGCCTAGCAGCTCGTGAAAGGACTTAGGAAGTGCGCACCTGTACAGTGGGAGAACCTTATTCCCACGCACAATGACGTCCTGCGATGACAGAGCCACAAGATGGCAAGGACATGAGATCTGGAATGCTGACCAACTCTTTTCTCCAATTATGCTGCAATGAATGTGTCAGACACCCACACTCTCGTTCTGTTTAATTATGAGTTAAGTGGCAGTTGTCAGTCAAGCAGTGTGTCTAAGACGAAGTTAGTCAGCTACTATGATCCCACAAGGAAATAGGGAGTGGAGCTAGCATGCCAAGTTCTTACTGTGACTATATCGGCGGGGGAGGAGGCGGCATGCCTGCGTCACGATGGCGGCAGCATTGGAGATCCGGAGCCTGGTGGCTACCTCGCCCGCGGAGAAGCTGTCAGCAATCGAGACGACGGCGCAGCCGGCCAGCACAATGCCGAGGTAGGCCACCACTGCAAGCTGGTGCATCGGAGCGTTGATGGCAACGGCGGCGCCCGTTGCCAGGCCCAGCGCCCGAATGGAGGCTGCCACGGCTCTGCCATATTCCAGCACAAGGAGTCAATGGTTTTTCGACACTTAGTCAGCTGGCAGTAATGACGTCTACAGCGTTGTCCTGCATGGTCAGGGCTCATTAAGGGGCTATTTGTGAGGGCTGAATCACAGTCAACCAAGCAGCAATCTTGGGTGAACCTTGACAATAGCAGCCAATGGCCTCACTGTGACAGGAGGAGCAGCACTTGATAGTCTCGGGCAATTTGTGAGGGCAAGTCTCCAGGATTCAAGATGATCCACTGTCTAGAGAATTTGCTAAATCATGTGCTGTGGGCTCAATGGTGTTAAATACTACACGTAATATTTAGATTCCAGCATTGTTGATGTCAGGGTCGCGGCTTAGCACGGACCTGGCCTGGGCCCGCAGCTCGGACAGCGTGAGGCGCTGCAGCGGCGCGTCGTCTCCGTCATCAGCCTCGCTGCGCCAGACGATGGCGCAGCCGTCGTCCTTCCGCTGGCCACCGGGGTGCAGGCAGCTGCTGGCGGCATTCAGGACCGCTCCCGGCAGCCAGGCACCCACGAATCTGTTGGCGCTTGTGTCGAGAACTTGAGATGGTACTGCGTGGAAGTGGACGGCCAGCTCCTTCAGGACCAGCGGCCAATACACCTGGCGCTCGTACACGACATACTGAGATTCAGGTCTTTGTTTCGTGGGATTTGAAAAGGGCATTCCATCCGCATATGCATCTGGATTATCTGGAAGAGGACGTGGCACACCTGCAAGTTCAAAGACGTGCATAGGAAAAAAGGTTAAATCTACACCCAAAATAGTAACCCAATTTTGGGATTGCATCTAAATTTGTTTTGTGGATACTGAAGGCCATAGATATTTCCTAACCATAATAAATCCTTGCGAATAGGGCAGAGACAGCTCCCATATACAGCATTTGGGTTTAAGTGTAAGTCTGAGGCCAAGCGTTCAGTGCAGGCGCTACTAGCAAGCTGGATGTGAACCTTAATCCCTAAAACCTAAACCGTCAACCCGAAAACCACCTCGGGCTGGTCTACAGAGAGCCGCTGGAAGGCCGCAAACTCCGCAGCGGCGTCCTCCAGCTCCTTGCCGTTCCGGAATTTCAGCAGGCGGCCGACGTTGGTGGCCCTCGCCTCTGCCCTGCAAGACCGTCGCCGGCAGCCGATTCCTCCGTCAGAAACGGCGAAGTTACGAGAGAGATTGTTTGCCTTGTAATTTTGCCTTATTTTTTGGTCTAGGTTTAGCATTCAGGGTTTAGATGCAGCTTACTAAGCGGCGTGTGGGAATAGGCAAGTCCTCCAGTGATGGCGGCAACATCTTGGCCGACACCGCCGCCTCCGTCCTTGGAGAGTCTGCCATATTAGGATCAAATCCAGGGTGAAGGGCTGAAGGCATTAGGGTTTATGGGTTAGGTTTAGGGCTTTGGGTTCGAGGGCATGGCCCTGCGAGGCGCAGTCCGCGTACAAGGATGGCGTCCAGACGGGCGGCGGCCCAACATCAGCGTCCCAGCCCGCGAATGCGGTGTCGTAGAGAAGCCGATGGACCGCCCATGGCTGCTCCGGCCGGAGGAGCTCGCGGGCTGCGCTTTGCCAGGCGGCTGCCGGCGCTCCATCGCCGTCGCCGGCCTCCTTGCGCAAGCGCCTGCGGTGTCGAGGCGGCCCCAGCGTCAGCTGCGTAAGCGGCTGAAGCCAGCACTATAACGACGTCCATCATAGCAAAGGACTGGCCAGTACAAAGCGAAGGCCTCGGCATCGCGGGCGGCGAAGCCGCCGGCGACCAGGTCCTCGGCGCGCAGCGCCGCGAGCGCCGCCGCTGCTGCGCGGCTGCCTTGGCGCCCTTCTTGGGCCATCAGTGTCGCCGTGGTTTAGGGTTAGATTTTGGGGTTGTGCATCTGAGGATAATGATGAGGGAATGCTTATTTGCATGCAGATCAGGGAGATGAGCGGTCGCCAAACTCGGACTGCCAGATTGCCAGTATTAGGTAGCTTTCTGTCTTTTGATTTATTTTCATTTGTTTGTATCGTTGGCCATTCAATCATGACCTCGTCCATGGTCATTAGGCTATCAAGGTGGGATGCTATTTCATACGACGCTTCACACTTGCAAGTCACATTTGCAAGAGGTTAAGATTTGAGTTGGTCAGGCAATGATTACCTTCTGGAATAGGATATTGAGCCTGTCCTAAGTCAGCCTCTAAAGCAAGGCATTGCGTGGCTCAGAAAATAGCCTCTCTTTGAAAACGCGACGTGACTTAATGCCCTTATTATGAATGGAGACTCTTTCCAACTTCAAGAACGGGAACGAGAGAGGGCATCTCTTTGTGACGAAGAATGCAAGCTGCGCAGAAATAGACATCTGAGCAAGTTGTTCAGTAAACATCGTGATGACTCCGTCCATGCTACACAGTAGGTTTTCAAAAGCACTTCTATGAGTGTGTGCTGCGGCAGGCATGATAACAAGCACAATGTGGAGTAGGACTGCTAGTAGTGCTTCTCTCAAGCTGAACAATGCTAGGATAGACGGAAGGTAAGTAGGCGCCAAAATTGGAGTATCTTGCCCGTGATAGATCTGTGCTTTCACTCCATTAACGGGTTCTCTTGGTCTTGAACGATGTCTGCAAGCTGGAGTTGTGCCACTCGCCCAATTTCCAGCGGATGCATCTTGGCCTCTACAGCCTTCACATACAAAGGGACTGGAGGCCAAATTTAAGCAACTAATAGGTTGCTTAATTTTACTGGAGCTTGGAAAAGCAAAGAAGCTGCTAGACATGCTGTTTACACCTGTTTGGCTGTCCGAAAGATACGGGACGAGCACTGCAGTGTGCCAGGCTCGACGACAACATGCGTTCCACAGTCCACCTGACATGCCCACGATCACCAAAGCACCTTTTCTTTCGGCGCTCCGGCTTCCCTGGTCAGCTTGTTGACACTGTATGTGCTCAACTGTGGGTACTAATGTCACTTTGTTACCTTAGCCACCTCAGAATAGGGCTTCGTTCATGTAGCTAAGTTCTAGCACTAATTTTTGCCTGAACAATGAATTGGCTTGAATTGGCCTCCCTTGCATTTCATGCGCACCACGCACCTTCTCTCTATGACATGTCGGCTGGTTGCCAACTCTCGAACTTGGCTTCTAAGCCCACATGGTACCAGTATACCTTTGGGCTGGCCCCTCTCAACCACAACCTGAGCGAATCTCAAATCAACAATCTAAGCCTTCAAAGTTCCAGGATTCTCCGTCAGAGAAGAAATGCTCGCCCATAGAGAAGAGTGGCTGGCAAAGCCAGCCCAAGAATGGACAATATCCCAAGCCAAAGAAAGAGGTGCCGAAAAAGAACCACACTGCAGTCCATGCCGTCGCCCCGTAGGCTGGCCTCTCCACAGCCATTGCCTTACTTGGGGAGAGAAGGCGCGCGGTGCTTTGGGAGAGCTATTTCTCTGCATCTCTGATCTGCGGCTGCTTAGCAGGGGTTACTGAGTGTCTCGTAGCAGCTTTGTTTCTGTTACTTAGCGCTTCCCCTGGCCCCCTTCTCGTACTCTGTTCATTTTTTGTCGGGCTGGTTGTTCCAGCCCCTATTCTCAATGGGCGAGCACTTTCTTCTATTTCTCCGACCTGCGGCTTGCTTAGCAGAAGAAAGGCAGGGGCTACTGAGTTTCCCGGTGCGTCGTCTTGTGTCTCATGTAGTCAGCAATCGCAGCTGAGTCGAGCAGGATATGCTACACAATGGCTGAATGTAGCAAGCACTCGGCAGCGAGCTCTATTTCTATTTCTTCCTAGACTCCTGACGGTGGTCAAAGGCCGGCCGTACTGGGAGCGAAGGGGTCTTGTCGGCTGGGGATAGCGAAGCGGTACCGCCGCCTTTTCCTTGCCTTCCCGGCTCCCTAGAGACAGCCCCGCCTGAGCGCTCGACACGTGGCATGGTGCCAGGTGTCGAGCGCCGGAGGGCGATCTCGGCACGCCGCCCGTGGTCGATGGGTGGGGGCCACTATTTGACGTCAAATCGCTTTCCAGGCTTGAGGTCGACGGCCTCCTGACGTTCGGTGGAAGCGGCGTAGTGTAGGGCTCGCCGTCTCGAGCTATCCCCGTCAATGAGGTGGGAGTATGTGGGGCTATTTAAAGAGCGTCAAATTTTCCCGACATACTCCCCTCGGGAAAACTATTGCCCCTGACGGGGACTCAGCCGCCGTCTGGGCCCCGCCAAGCGGGACCGTCAGCCCCACGAGCCCCGACGTGCGCCGTCCGATGCGCCGGCGGCTCGCGCCGTCCACCGTCGGATGGCTGGCCGACGTGGCAGCGCCCCGCTGACTTGGCGCCCGCGGGCGCGCCGCGGGTCGTGAGCCGTCCGATGCGAGCAATCGCGCGGCCCGCGCGCGGCGGGGGGGAATAGCCCACGGTTTGATCTAGGCACGCCCGGGGGGCCCCCTGGTAAGGGCCACCGTGTGGCGCTGGGCGGCCCGGGGGAAATTCTGGATTTGCACACTAATCGGATGCGCCGCGTGATTGTGGCGGACGGCCCCCCCACGACCCCCAAGGCCCGCCGCGTCCGCCGGCGGCGGCGGCGGCGGCGGCGGCGGCGGCATGGCCGGCGGCT